>PVLC010020539.1:0-29138 GCA_004027655.1 Graphiurus murinus | reverse complement strand
GAAAGCATTCAACTTTGCTTATAAAAAAGCAAATGGGAGCCGGGCGTGGTGGCGCACGCTTGTAATCCCAGCATTCAGGAGGCTGAGACCGGAGGATCGGGGTTCGAAGTCAGCCTCAGCTACCTAGTGAGGCACTCCGCAACTTAGTGAGACTCGGTTTCAAAATAAAGAATAAAAAATGGGGCTGGGGGTGTAGCTCGGAGGTAGAATGCCCCTGAGTTCAATCCCCAGTACCGCAAAAAAAAAAAAAAAAAAAAAAAAAGCAAATGGGCAATCCTAGTTTATTTAAAAGTCAGCATATTTTCTACCCGTTCATGTTTTCACTTCCTGGGCAACACAATGAAGAACCCACAAGGTCAGAGTGGCCAGCTCTATATTAGTGTAACTAAAGAGTCTTGGCTCAGTCTTGGCCACTTGAGGATAAACACATTAAGGATCACAGAAGACTCACTTCAGTTTATTTGGAACTCTATTTGCCTTCTTGCATCTATCCTCACCATCACTGAAAACACTCATCCCAATTTCTAAAAAACTTGGAAGGCATATTTTATGCAACAAATGTCTACAAGTTAGAAAGCTGAGTGTGTCCTGAATATGCACACTCATCAATGGTCTCCCCTTTCTATTTCATATTATTCCTATACAACTCATGAATTTTGCACATTTTGATCTTGGCACTAAGAAACAGATGCTTAGTGGCTACAGCCTATGGGAACCCATTGTTCCACTGAGTTGGTCTCAGCATAATTTGTTTAACGCTGAGCACTGCCACAGAGAGCAGAGCAGCTTCAGCTCTCTGGCATGAAAGCAGCTTGGGAAACAGACGCTTTACATCAGTGAATTAGTTGTAAAGAATTGGCACTGCCATGTTTTTTTTTAAAAAGTACCATTCTCTTTTTAACAGAGATTCTAGGAAAGCATTCAACTTTGCTTATAAAAAAGCAAATGGGCTCTCCTAGTTTATTTAAAAGTCAGCATATTTTCTACCCATTCATGTTTTCACTCCCTGTATTTTGCTGGTTTTATTCAGAAAGATTTAATTTCTACACTTACTAAAAAAGAGAATTTAAATGTTTATTATGAATGGGCATCCTCTTCCTATGTTGCTTCCATTACTTTTTAAAATATTGTGATCCATCTAGAAAGAGGATTCATAATTCCTCTGCTGTGTAATAGGAATTCTCAACCATTGTCTTCAGAAATTTCATAAGAAGTATTTTGAGTACACACAAAAAGTAATTCAGACTTGAGAAAACCATAGGTTCCAATTATATATTTTACTGATAGGCCTTTGTTTCAAACCTATCTCAACAGCAAGAAGATACAGAGGAACCAAAGCTATTTCTGAACTAGCAAATTTAACCCAGATTTGAATTTAAATTATTAAACCCAGGAAGATACTTTATGTCTTTTGGAACTAAATTCTTTACTAACATATAACTCTTATAATAGTAAATTTTAAAAATCTTATATAATAAAATAATATTCTCATTAAAGGAATTATGTGGTTTTCAAACCAGAAAAATACTGCAAACATTGATAAAATATTAAATATGATATTTACTAATTATAATTAGGTGCACTATACTAGTGGTTATACAACAGTAATTCTAACTTGGTCACTTAAATTATCACCACAGATCTTGCCACTTTTTAAATTTATGGATTATGGAAAGTTTATTAAATAGTTAATTCACAAGCAAGAGTTAACCAGTGACAAAGCTATTATAAAATGACATTTCCAACATTAGTTAATTTTTATGCTGCAATTACTTTTAAAAGTTATAGAAATTGCTACTTAATACTGCAACTTAAATTCTCATATGTATTTAATAGTCATCTATCTCTTTTGGGAATACACTGCTAAATCTTTAAATTCTGAATCTGATTTGCTTTATCAAAGGTGTAGAGGCCTGGAGTAATGGATTCCATATTTACAAATAACTAGTACTCGCTGTCTTTTTCTCCACGGCAAATATGTTTGGAATAATTTTGATTGACTTGTGTTTAGTTTTCACTTGCTCTAACTCTGAGCCACTGTTCAGCTATACTAAGTAATAAGTAATGAAACAGGTCATGTATTCTAGTTTCCCAAATACGATAAGTAGGTTTTTACCCCCCAATTTAAAAAATAGAGAAGAATCTCCAGGATATTACATGTCAGACAAGTATCACATGTTCAAAACTTCCTACTATCTGAATGTCCCACAAGTCATAAAAAGAGAGTATAACATTAGTTTCTTCTTTTGTCAACAAAACTGACATCTTTTGCCAAAGGAAAAGATGGTCATCAGTTGATATAATTTGTTGAGAAGTTTAGAAATAGTGTAACTAAAATTCTAATTTCAAGAGGTACTATACTTAAATTTGTGAAATAAAAGCATTGTTTTACTTACTCACTTATGCTTATTACTAAATAAAAATACATAACCTGACTAGAATGGCAACCTGGAAATGTCAAAATTGATGGTATTAGCAGATTAGAACTCACTCAACTAGTTCTGTTGATTCAGTGGTAGTTTTCCTTTAAGTCAAAGAGGGAGTATCTCTACATGTAGCTATACTGAAAATGATGAAAAGATCCTTTTTGAGTTATATAGGCCCTAAATAACCATGCAGAAAATGCTGTTCTCTCTCAGTTAATTGCCATCTACATATCAGAAGTTCACACAAATTTTTAAAAAATATATTCCTTTAATCTGTGGATTTCTAATGTGGGGATGAGTTAATATTTATAAAGCACTGAATGTTTTAAAACACACCAACTTTCAGGCCTCTGTCATATTTTTATTTGATCATGATATTTTATAATTTAATATATTTATTATGAATTGTGACTTTTCATACTACTTAGTAATTGAAATTATTTCTCTAACATTCAGTAATTCTTTGGGATTGTGAACACACATGAATCTTCAAATACAAATATCTTTTTACCTCATTCACTTTAGCACAGAAAAGTAAACTAAGTCAATTCTAATAAATCTAGTTATGTTTTTTTGAATTAGGTTAACACAGAAAAGTATACTAAATCAATTCTAATAAATCAAGTTATGGTTTTTAGAATTAGGATCAGCTGAACTGGGGGTGAGGCTCAGTGGAAGAGTGTTTGTCTTGAGGCCTTAGAGGTTCAAATCCCAGCATGGCACAGAAGGGAGAGGGAGAAGAGAGAAGGGGGATGGGGGGGGAGGTGGGGTGGGGGATAGAGAGGTGGGTCATGAATATATTGAACAACCTTAAATTTATTTAAGACTATTCTGAACTATGGCCATTGTTAACTATAATGAGATGTAAGCTTCAGCATAAATTTAAGAGAAAAAGGAAAATATGCCTTCCCACATGTCTACTAAATATCACTATAGAAATATAGCTGGCCCTCAGTATTCTTTGTATAAGATTGGTTCCCAGACCCCCCTATAGATACATTAAATCCATGGATGCTGAAGTCCTTTATATAAAATGTCATAGTATTGGAAAAAACATAAGCACATCCTTTAATATAGTTTAAATCATCTGTAGATTATTTATGATACCTAAAACAATATAAATGCTATGTAAATAGAAGCTACACTGTATTATTCAGGGAATAATAGCAAGTGAAAAGCCTGTACATGTTCAGTACAAACATTTTCAATCTGAGGTAGGTTAAATCTATAGACATAGAAGGCTGGTTGTATGCTGAAATACAAAAGTGTGGGAAACAATACACTACAATTTTATTCAAGTTTAAAAATCTGAGCAACAGTAGTAAGATTAATGACTATATATATGTATAGTCCAGGATCCATTTTTTAAAATTCACAACTAGAGATATTTATCTAATAATTAAGGACTTATACTTGCTTAAGAAAAATGGAAAGAAGGAAGGAAAGAAAGAAGGAAGGAAGGAAACTTGGTGTTAACTGCACAGAATATGACCACTTTAAGTGTAAGTTACAAATAAAATCTTAAAAATGGGTGTTAAATTGTACCTTTGTCAATCAACTGTTGCTTTTGTAAATTAAGTATTATGTATGAGGTAAACAAGATCAACTTAGAGATTTACAATAGATAAAAAAAAGAACTACAGTAGGTTTTACTTTTACTTTTTCTAAGTTTAGTAGTGATAAATCACTATTACAGCTTCATATGTCAACTAACTGAACCAGACTAAGAAAACACACATTTCCTTCCAGTCTTGTGAAGTTCATTTTGAAGTAACAATAAAGACCAAAGAATAATCCCAACATTTAAAGTTAAAAAAAAAAAAGTGGAAAACACTTAAAGCATTAAAACATCATTTTTAACCTACTTTTAATAAAAGATATGCTTGCTGTAAAAAGAAAATGTATAGTTTAGACTAAAGTAGTAAAAACAAATGACAAAATTCTACATGTTCTTCTTAGCTCCATATCATGAACACATTTTATTCTCATAAATATTCTTGAGGAAAAATAAAAACTTTAAAACCTAAAAAAAAAAATTAAAAAGAAATTAAATAGAAAGAAAAAAATCAAAGTCACAAAACACAATCACATTAACACATAAGTAAGCACAGACACAAAAACCCCACAAAAATAAAGACTGACTTCTCTTTTAAGATCAGTACCTTTTCCTGGACAAAGCTGGTGTCCCCCAAGGAGAGGGGAGAGAAGACTCACTTGTCAGGCAAGGAGGAATCTGTTCTGCACGACTACAGATGACAAAACAGGGTGGTTTAGAGAGGTTAGAAGAGAGTACCAGGATGGCGGTTGGTTAGTTTCACGAGAAACGCCAGTAAGTTTAATAAGGAACATCCTTCATGTTCAGCAGGAACAAGTAACAAGACTGTAACACATGCACTGAATGAAACAGAAAAGCATGCTAAGGCAGATGCTTATTCTATTAATGCTAACATTTAACACATTTGTTAAACAATGAGGTAGACCCTGTTTTTGACATGATCTAAAAAAGAGATATACTAAATAGGGTAAGCAGAAAACAAAAAAAGTTGAATCTGATTATACAAATTTACAAAGCGTATTCCTACAATACTATACAATCCCATTTTTCCTGGAAGTTAAGAATGTATATTAATTTTGACTTTCAAGATGGGAAAAATGGGAAATAATTTTTTTAAATACCTGGATTTTCATATTGAACTATAGGAGACTAAGTAATATTAAGAAGCAAGAAATATCTCGATAGATATTTAAAAGTAGATATCCCATGGTAATGAATATTTGAAGTTCTGGTTACTTACTTGGTCCATTTATGGGTGCAATATATAAACAATTCATTTACTTTATAAAAGAAATCTATGGTAACTGTTAAAAGTGATAATGATTGCAACAGATAAATTAGCAGCATGATCACACTTACATTATTTTCAAAGTGAGAAATTAATTGAAAATACAATAAAGCACTGAAAATAAGTGATTTTATATAAAGTGGCTCTTCAATGTTCTTCCTTAGCACCCTGGGTTTCCTCCATCACAGAATACACTTTCATTGACTATGTGTCCATATTAGCAGTTAAAAGAAGTAAGCACCAAGGTGGTCTTATATAGAGCTGAGCCCTGAATGGCGGTATGCACAATAAGTTGGCATGCAGCAGGCTTTCATTAAGCATTTGTTTACTGGAGGACAGGGTAAGTAAATGACTCTTGTGCTTGATGGTTCAAGATACTGATATATCAGAGAGCTGTATCATGTTTCAGGAATTATGATGTGTTGAGAATGACAGGCTATCCGTCATCTGCCTGGAAGTATGTATAATAATAACCATGTTTCCTTGTTGATAACCAGTATCAGTATGTCCAGATACATCGCATGTGTTTTGAGAGTAAAGAGGAAAAAGAGAATAGTTGACACCACTATTAAAGAAAATTTCATTGAAACTATTTCACTAAGTACAATGTGAGCTAACTGAACCTAAATTTACAAATAACACACAGTCTGAAAAATTTAACACTAGAGCAGTGGTAATATCCCCAAACAAAGTGATACCACTCAAGCAAACTGGAGAGGAAATTCATTTGTTTTCATTTTCCTTTGGATTAACTTATAACTCAAGTCTTAATGTTGATGTATGCAGAGTATACGCTATAATTTGGAAGGCAGAGCAGAGCATACCTGTCAAAAGAATCTGTGGCAACTTTGTAGAGATAAATAAAGAGTTTGCTGCAGTTCCGTAAAGTGGGTGACACCGAGTCCACTGAGATCGCGTCTTCCTCTAGCAGTCTCTGAAATGGCTGTGTGTTTGAGGGGAAGACATTCATAGCACTTATTTTTCTTAGGTCTGAGAAGCAGCCAAGAAATCGAACGGCATCTGCCAACTTCTCATACTGAATCTCTGTTTTGAAGAAATGAGAGTTGGCTGGCTCGTAGCGCATTGCTGCAGTCAGGGTGCAGAACACAGTGTGGAGAAGTTCAAACACTTGGTTCTGGTTCACTTTCTCCCACCCATTCTTAGGGGGACAGCTCAAAGATCTTTCCATAGCAACCAGTAAGGATGTAATGTACACAAATCCTCCAACTTTCCTAAAAACTGTTCTTGAACGATGGCTTTCTCGAAGGACTGAAAGGAGGGCCTACAATTGACAAGACACAAAACATAGTTCCAAATTTAAAAAACCAAGATCAAAGGTTCCATGCAGAGATGTCACCGGGGAACACCATTTTGTGAACACAGTAACAACATGTTTGTCATTTACCCAATAAATACTTCTATAAAGTACATAAAATATTTTGCTAATGAAAAATGTCCTATTAAAAGCAGAAAATAATTTCAGGTAACACTATCTCACAACTATTTCAATAGAATGAGATTACATCCAAATGCTGGAGAGAAATCTTTTATAAATCTTCTATAAATCTTTTTTCCTATATCTTTAATTGATAATATATCAATGAATTCAGTTATTTTACAAAGTAATTTTATTAAATAATTAAAATATGTATTTTAGTCTAATATTACATTATTATAAAAACTTAAAATAACCCACACATTTCTAGTGGTATGTATATCTGTGTTTCTGTAGATATATATAAAACTTTTCCATTCTTCAAATACCATTAAAAATGTGTAAGATATTTTAATAAAATTATTTTTCGAACGTAATGACTGGGAAGATTATAAACATATATATGTATGTATATACATATAAAGTAACTTATGAAATATATCACTTCAGAAATTTTAAATATTTTATTGTACATATCTATAATTTATTATTTTGAAAGACAGGAAATATGTAATATTTATATATATAAATACAATGCAAAACACAGTTATATCCCTTCCATTACTTTGCAACCAACAAATTTCCACTTTAATAGCATTTGGGAACAGTTTCTATATCTTGTCAAATTTAATAAATTGTATTACACTTGTAATATTAACTAATATTAGCAAAATAATTTTTAACATTAAAAGAATCTTATAGCCGGGCTGGTGGCGCACGCTTGTAATCACAACATTTGGGAGGCTGAGACCGGAGGATCCGGGTTCGCGGCCAGCCTCAACTGCTTACTGAGGCCCTCCGCAACTTAGTGAGACCCTGTTTCAAAATAAAGAATAAAAAACAGGGCTGGGGGTGTACCTTGGAGGTAGAATGCCCCTGAGTTCAATACCCAGTACCACAAAAAAAAAAAAAAAAAAAAATCTTATAACCCAGCTTGGAGGTTAAACGCAAAGACTAGTCAAAAAGCTTGAGTTCATATTCTGACTCCAAAATTAAAGTGTTACTGTACCAGTTCCTCAACCTTTCTGTGGCAGTTTCCTTTTATGTAAAATGGAAACAATAATAATTTACCTCATAGTTAAAACATGCAAAATCCTTAGCATAGCATAATTGTGTTGTGGGAAGGATATGGATATGGGTATTGAATCTGGGGTTCAGCTCTACTACCTAGACGTTATTTATATAAACATATCCACATTATATAAACTTTCTAAGCCCAAGTCTTCTTATCAGCAAAACAGAACTCTGCTTCCTTTATAGAATTGCTTAGGAGTAAAATGATAAACACATACATAAAACTTGTAGTGTACTATTTGATATTTAGTAGAATATCTGTGTATATATGATGTCACATAACATTTTGTTTCAAATATATAACACTGAGTAAATAGTATACATCATTTAGCGCTTAGTAAGATGCTATGCTTGGCTGATGCACTTTTTAATTTAAGATAATTCCTAAAGCCAAGATAATACTATAAAGGTTTATTAGGAGTAAGTAGATAAGTACTGAAAGACACACATGACTAGAATTTTCCAAATCCCTAATGTGTATCAAGTTGTAAGTTTTTTTTTTTTTGCGGTACTGGGGATTGAACTCAGGGGCATTCTACCTCCGAGCTACACCGCCAGCCCTATTTTTTTATTCTTTATTTTGAAACCGAGTCTCACTAAGTTGCGGAGTGCCTCACTAGGTAGCTGAGGCTGGCCGCGAACCCGGATCCTCCGGTCTCAGCCTCCTGAATGCTGGGATTACAAGCGTGCGCCACCACGCCCGGCCAAGTTGTAAGTTTTTTGATACTTTTGGATTTCTGAAATTTCCCTGTCTTTAACTTAAATATTCAGATTTTTAGGAGTAAGAGAGTAGACATACTTATCAAACTTACCCTTAAAATGTCGGTCTTCAGCTGCAGTTCTGTGGGTGGGGCTGAGTGCATTAACCCCAGGAGCGTGCCCATGTCATCATCTCCATTTGGAGAAAGCACCAACTGCTGGATGGTCATCAGGGCATGCTGCCGGCATTGAGGGTACTTCACGATGTTGTGTGCACATCTTGCACCCCCAAACTCTCGGAAAATTCCTTAGTGGGAGGAAAAAATACAGCATGAGACAGCTTAAAACATTTTGAGACAAGTCAGATGAATTAAAATTCAATTTCTTTTGTAGGTACAATAATTAAAAAACATGCAAATAAAACCTACCCAGTTAGTTTCCCTTTTAAATTACAGTGCAAAAGTTGCACTGCAGAATGCCAGCAAATATATATGCACATTTTCTCTAAATTTTCTTAATGCAAGATTAATGCCCTGATATATTCACCAAGTCCACACTCTCCCAATCTGGACCATTCAGAAATTTCATAGAGAGACACCGGGACACCTGATATTGAAATCATTTATGTAAAAGGTTTTCAGATGAACACTATTCCAAATAAATGTGACTTAAACTGAACAGGGTTTTCAAAACAGGAGCAAGAAAAGAATAAAATAAGTTATCATGAGAAAAATTATAAGGAAATAAATGCACAAGAATAAAAAAAGACAAACTATATAATAGAGAACATCAGTCATTAGACTTTTCCAAAGCCTTAATGTAGATTAATTTACTTAATCCTTATTCCCTATCAAACAAGTGAAAGTCACACAGCTAGTAGTAAGTGACAAAGCAGGATTTATACCTGCATAGTCCAGCTCTATAGCCTGTGCTCTTGCTCACATCAAATGTCATCCTCACTATAAAAAAATAATTGACCAAGTGATGGCAATGACTAAGGAACACTTCCTCCAATAATTCTTCTACACTTTATGCTTTCAGAATGTATAACTCCATTACCATGTATGTCAAAGAGTCTTGCTACTATTGGTTATATGTTTTGCCCCCCATGAATCTTGTCAATGAATGTTTGTTGAATACACAGCTGACTGTATTTGGCAAGAGCTGTCACTATCCTCTCAAATTCGTGGCTTTCTGCTTGCTAACTTTATAGGAAATGTATGATCTGGAAGTGAGTGTAAGTCAAGCACTTGACATTTAGCACATGGAATTTTACATCTTTTGATTATGTGAGGGCCATGTTTACTTACCTCCTGGTTGCCAGTTAGGACATAATAAAGATTATGTACTTTTTAAATACTTAATATAAGCAAAGCACTGTTTTAAGGGCCGAAGATCACACAGCCAATAACATTTTTCTTAACAAGGAAAAGAAAGATGTTAAGAACTGTGTGAAAACATTTAGAGTGATGGGCTATGTATCGAGTGACTGCATCACACAGATCAAGCTCTCTTCTTCCCTACAATAGTAAAATGGTCCAATACCATCAAAAGCTAAATAAGTTCTTGTTCATACATCTTTATTATGTTTCAGGGTAATTTAGTAATAAATCTAGTTATGTGGAAATGAGGAGATTATGCATTCCACCATAGCAAAATGTTACTACAATAACCATTAAATTTTATCATAATCATTGTTTCCATTATATACTAAATTCATTCAATTCCAATTTGGCATTTGCCAAAATTGTATTTAAATAATTACTTATCTAATTATCTGTTTACATCTTTCTCAACTAGATTTTGATTCTCCTAAAGCAAGGATTATCTTTCCATCTCTAACACTTAGCATGGTGCCTGGGACAGAGTGTATCCTAAGGATGTTGAATAATTGAGTTTTCTCTGCATTCAGGCAAAGAGTCTTATGTTTGGCATGGTGTTCCTTCCTTCATCCATGGCTATCCACAACCCTTACAATACAGCCCAAGGTCCCCAGCATGTCTTGAAAAGTTCTCTATTCTCTGAACCAAGTCTACTCACTTTAATTCAGCCCCCCTCTCTCACTTAATCTTCTCAGGTTGTACTGACCTCATTGCCTGAAAAGTTTTTGATGTTGACTAAAATTTTAAGTGGTCTTTTTTTTTTAAAAGCTAGAGTCGCATTTTGTAAATACAGCTGGACTGTCTGTTAATTACAAAGAGAAAAGATTGAAGAAAAATTGAGACCAAAGAGGAAGCAAATTTATTTATTTTTTTGCATTACTAGGAATGGAACCTATGGGCATTCTACCTCCGAGCTACAATCCCAGCCCTATTTTTTTTTTTTCCTTATTTTGAAACAGGGTCTCACTAAGTTGCAGAGGGCCTCACTAAGCAGCTGAGGCTGGCCGTGAACCCAGATCCTCAAGTCTCAGCCTCCCAAATGCTGGGATTACAAACGTGCGCCACCGCGGCTGGCAGAAGCAAAATATTTAATGAAATATTTTACCTAGGAAAGAGTGTTTTATTAGAGAATAATATTTTGATATTATGCAAGATTATAATATTATAATACTCTAACTTATACTAGTAAGGAATTAAGAAATTAGAGATGAAATCAATATTTTAGGAAAAACTTATTTATTTATTTATTTATTTATTTATTTATTTTGTGGTATGTGGGGATGGAACCCAGGGGTATTCTACCTATGAGCTACACCCCAAGTCCTATTTTTAATTCTTCATTTTGAAATAGGGTCTCACTAAATTGTGGTAGGCCTCACTAAGAAGCTGAGGCTGGCCGTGAACCTGCGATTTTCCTGTCTTAGCCTCTCAAGTACTGGGATTACAAGCATGAGCCACTCCCAGCTTAGGAAAAATTTAAATAAGCAAATTATTTAAATCAGAGTACATTATGTCAGTAAAAAATTCTAAAAAGACTACTTAAACACAAGGCACACTATAAAAAGTGATTAAAAACATAATGAGATAGTAACAATGTTATACATTTTATCATTATACTTCCAACAAGCAAAAGTATTGTATTTTTAGGGACATGACTGTAACATCACTGAGTCACCTGTTCTCTCTCTAAGTAATAGAAGCATTTCGGAAGCAAGAATCACTAGAGGAGATGTAACTAGAGGAAAATTTGCTCGTAGCTTTTCCAGTTACCTGCATTTGTGTTTGATCCTTGAAGAAGTACTGTCAAGGTCTCCATAACCAACAAAGCCAGATGTTTTTGGTCTTCAAATGAACTATTATTTCTTGAGTCCCCTATAAAAATGTTCAAAGGTCGAAATCATACAAATGATGGCTTATTTTGTCTTGATTCTGCTTTACTTTAATAATTACTTTTAATATTTCTTTAACATTTACTTTCCAATAAAACAAACATTATAATGTAACCTTGTAACCTTTAAAATGATACATTTGTCCAACATCTGCCAGAAGTAGGCTCAAAATCAATGTTAACAGGTTTTATTTTGATGTGGCTAGAAAGTTATAGTTACCTAACAATTAGAAAAATGAAAATGCCAACATTAAATACATCCTTCTCATTGGGGTTCCAATCAAGAAGGTCAACAGGACAATGCTAGATTTTAATGTTCCAAAAAGAAAGAAAAGGTTAAGAACCATCTCTTATCAACCTATATTAATTGACATTTAATACTTACTAATTTTGAGATACTACTGTAATTTTATTAGATTTATTAAAAAGGTACCCAACTGATAATCCACATGTATATGTAATATTACCAAATAGATACATTTGTTCTCTATAATCAATAAAAACATTTTGAAGTATCTATAACATGTTGAACTAAATTAATTACTTCTAACAATAATTCTAATTATTTCCAGAAGCATTTGGAAATTCCCTCTTAGAAGGAGAAAGTACTAGATACAAGTTAGCTGGACTAAAGATGCTTTATCACAGTTTTTATCTTACTTTTGACCTCTTTTCCACTACAATGACATAATTCAATTTCCCGTTCCCTAATTTTCTAACAAAAACTGAATTGAGCAAGTTAACTTTGGGAAGTATTCACTACAATGTCACAATAACACACATCAGGAAGTCATCTAAGTCAATAATCAAATGAAAGGAACAGGAACAAACAATCTTCCTAAACCCCTTTGCTAAATAAGAATAAAATTATGGAAATGCTTTACCTTGTTCATTTAGTGCCTGAGTTGGATCCTTCAAGAGGGCAGCATATTTA
This sequence comes from Graphiurus murinus, assembly GCA_004027655.1. Lineage (NCBI taxonomy): Eukaryota > Metazoa > Chordata > Mammalia > Rodentia > Gliridae > Graphiurus > Graphiurus murinus. Next base: position 16,457 of record PVLC010020539.1, on the reverse strand, counting down.
TGCAAAAGGTTTACCATGACCTCCAGAAGGCCCACCTCCCTGAACACATCTTTAAATATGTAGTCATGTCTTGTAAACTTTAGAAGTGTTTTCATTGCAATAATGCTACAGTGGTAAGAAGAACTAGATTTTAGGAGGATACTAACACTAATAAGTTCTTTACAAGGAATATAATTTAAGCTAAAAACGACAAACTCCAGCATCTCAAAGTACTTGTTTTGTACTTCTGGGAGTTTAGATATCTTCTCTGCGAACTGTGACAGTGTGTGCTGTGACTCTAGGATGAAATAATTGGCACTGTCAGCCATGTAAATATTTGTGATGGCATCAAGGATGATCTGGGCAAGGAAGTTGGTTTTTGCTTTTAAAAATGCATTCTGAAGAACAGCGAAGGCCTGGATGTTTCTCACACTGTGACCTAAAATAGAAAACAAGAACAACAAAGTAGGTGCTATGTGATATTTTAATCATGGCAAGCTAATCTGTTTAAACACATCATAAATTTTAGCATTTATCAACTGTTTACTAAGAACATATCTTATTTTCACAAAGGTCTGATTTTTCTTCACTGGATTCAGATAATTTAATTAAAAATAAGTAACACTAGTTACATCTTTAATGCACTATAATGAATATTTCAATTCAAGAATGGCATATGTTAAAAAATTACACAGCTTTAGGGAGAATAAAAGTATATTATAAAGATTCAGGCTTCTGACTATTGAAATATGTAATGGAGTCGTATTTTATTATCTGTGAGGCTGACCTTGACTGTAAGAACAGCTACCTTTCAACTGAAATGACTTTGCAGGTGAAGAAATTACAGGTCACAGAGGAGCAAGAATAAACACAGGAAATTAGGAGGGGAAAAATTCTCCAAGATTCAATTTTCCTTTACAATTAGAACACAATTTTCATAAGTTGTAACTTGGAAATTTGTTAGTTTAATTAATACTGCTATTTCTTTACATACACATTTGTTGAAACAATTTTTGTATTTTTAAATCTTTGATTTTCAAATACATCAGCTGGAAAAAACAAAAATCTTTATATGTAGTTCTTATGAGGCAAACTGGGGACAATAATTATAAAGAAATTAATATACCAATTTACATATAAGGCACATGAAAATAAGTGTTAGGCTCTAAAAATTGTCCCCAGGTACACATTTATGTTTTATATTGAGAATATAAAACATTTGCAAGAGTGACAAAAAATTAACATAGATCCATACAGAATAAGCTGGATTTTAGAAAGAGGGTAAACACAGAACTAGGAAAAATATAAAATTGGTTAGAAAGGGTGTTCTGAAATCCTGGCATGAACATTTCTAAGCAAAAAGATTTTTAAAAATCTTTGGTCATATGTTGTTTCAATTTTTGGCATTTTATTTGATGTATGACAAACACATAAATTTATTCTATGTATGACAAATATCGCAGATTATCTTTATTTTCAATTCCTTTCTAACAGTATTTTTTTTTAGGTCATCTTAACTTTTTATTATCTGTAGATAACTAAAAACCTATCTTCGATAGACTGATGGAAAATGTAAAAACCTGACTCCATGTGACAAAAAAGTGACAAGGTTAAAAATGGGCTCTAATCTATATTGTACATCTGTCAGCTAAATGATAATATTAATTCTCACTGTGAAGAAGAGTTGTTAGCTAAATTTAGAGTAATTTGGGAACATTGAGATTTTTCCAAGTTTTGTCACTATTTCAAGTAGTAGCATTGACAAAAAATAAGGTACATTAATAACCAACTATAAGGACAACTTGTCAACAAAAAGATAATTTAAATAATATGTATACATGCAAAAACAATTAAGTCAAATGTACAATGTGGTAATCTCACGTACAAAGATAATCTTAGAAAGACAGTGAGTAGCAAGATATTTGGCTTTTAATTGTAGAATTATAAGTTTGCTCTGATCCATCTTTAATCTTGCTTGACCCAATTCATCTAGGATCATTACTATAAACCAGGTTGATCATAGAAATAAGCAAGGAACATTGAGACTAACTGATCTCCATGACCTGCTTTGTGAGCACAGCAGTTTAACAAACTGAAAAATCACCCAGTCTTACTTACACTACATGTAAAACTCAATCACTTCCTGTGACTAATCCAGAAAAAAAAAAGATTAAATTTACCTGCATTATATTATTTCCAAATTTAAAAATATACACATGATGAAAATTGACAGAATATGATAATTTGGCTTTTTGGCAGGAAAAAATTATCTAAAGGAATGACTGAATACTAATATCAGAAAGAATGGCTTATAAATGTTGAAGTATTTTTTTTAATGCTGTTATTCGAGACTATCATAATCATTAAATTCCTAAAGTATTCAATTAGGAAAGGGGAATAATAAATAAAATTTTAAAATAAATACAATTTATATGAGAATATTAAATATTAGCACATAAAAGCTCTAATATTTTAACTAAATAGATGAATTTTGTTTCAGTTTCAAAGTTAGCATTTACTGACTTTAATCTGTTCAGCACACAGAAAGTTAAAAAAATAAAGTGAGGAAATCACTCTAAAGGATGAAAACTGCCATATCATTGCTCTCTAGTCTATACAAGCAGGGACAAAAAATGAATTAATCCAAGATGTAGAAGAATAACTGCACAGACAACAAACAAGGGAGCTTTCCTATCTTCAGCATCTAATGAAAAATGTAAAAGTGAAGATTTGAAAAAGGAGCCTAAATAATAGAGGCAAAGTAAAAGTATATGGAAGAGTTGATTCAGTAAACAGATTATGAATGTTACTTGTTAGACTCCATGTCACCTGTGTTTGTTCTATGCAACATTGCAAAAGATGGATCTGAAGAGGAGAGATGAAGAAAAAGAAGAGTGCTCATCCAGGAGAGTCTATAAGGCCTGAACTAGGGTGGCAAGGAAGAATGGACAAGAGGGGAGGACACCAATAAGTGCTCAAGAAGCAAAAAAACAGCGAGTTATTACACATGGGAGCGACCAATCACAATGGCTGTAAACAAGCTCTAAGGTTAGGACAGGAAACACAAACCCAGGACATGCTTCTATTTGGCAATGATAAAATATACCATGTGGTCTTCAAAGTAAGTCTCCGACAAAAGTTTCATAGTATTTCAGTTACTAGATTGCATGAAAGGGAAAATACATTATTTTCTTTATGTTGGTGCTGCCTAATTTAATATGCTATAGAAAATTGTGTAAGGCAAAGTCACAGAAGAATTCAGAAAAAGACTGGTATAGTCTTTTTTAAAATGAAGAGATACAATTTCTATGAAAACTATATATTAAAACATTTTCGGGAACAAATTTGGAAACTATGGAGAATAGTGAATTATGGAGCTCAACCTCACAAAAGTTTATGAAAAGACCAAAAAAAAAAAAAAAAACATGAAACCATGAAGTTGGTGTGTAATGAAATATATTATTTCCTGTTTAAAGATTGTTAATATCTTTAATTCAGAAATTTTCTCTGATGGCGATGATAAAAAAGTTTTATAAAAGTTCTTGCTATTCTCAAGCCATACATATACAAATAGCTTCATAAATTTACTTTCACTTTAAAAGTTTGTACTTCTATACTGTTTCACATGATCTAAAACCAGCACTAAAAACAATGTAGTTAAAACTCTATGAATCCAGCAACATAAGATGCACATATTCATGTTTTATCTCTAATGTGATTATGTGAATGAATTGGTAAAAATTCCTTGGCAACAAGAATCTTCTTTTCATAGATGATTAAAGAGAAACCTGTGAAATTAAGGAATATATTTCTCAAAAGTACTGTGAATAAATAATTGATAAGAAGATAACAAGATGGGTTTAAATATACATAGCCATAACATCAGGAGTCTAAAGTAAAACAATTACACTTTATAAAGACTGTCACTTCCTCATTTTATCAGTGCAACACACGACATTGTTACAATTAGCTTTGCTATATATAATAGTCCACAATCTTTAATCCAAACAAGATTAGTAAGGCATCTACTACCAGAAACACACACACACACACACACACACACACACACACACACACGAAATCACATTAAAACTAGTTAGCAAGCTTTACAAAGTAAAGGCAAAAAAGGACTAATGCTTTAAAAATCACTTGCATTTCTATATGCTAGTGACAAAGAATCCAAAATGAAATAACAAAAGCAATTTCCTCATGAAAATAACAAGAAGAATAAACTATTTAAGAATAATTTAACATAGGAACTAAAAAGTTCTACACAATGAAAGCCATAAAACATTGCTGACAGAACATAAGACAAAATAAATGGGAAGCAATATCATATTCATGAATTGGAGGATTCAATATAGTTAAGATGTCAAGTTCTCCAACATGATCTAAGACTCAATAAACTCCCAAATCAACATCTCCACAGTCTTTCTTCTCATTAATTGACATAACAAATTTACATGTAAGTTTAAAGGATCTAGAATAGCCAAAATGATTTTGAAAGGAAGAATAAAATTAGATGACTTAAATGACCTAATTTTAAGGCTTACTATAAAGCTATAGTAATCAACACAATGTAGAACTGGCTTAAACAGACACATAGATCAATTAAATAGAATTCTGAAAGAGTCTAAGATATACAGTCTTTTTTAAACAAAGGATCCTGGCACATTCCGATATCCATATTGAAAAATCAAATAAACCCTTATTTACTTTCTATTCTAAGCAACAAGTAATTTAAAATGTATCACAGCCAGGCATGGAAGTCCACACCTATAATTCCAGTAGTGGGAGGCTGAGACAGGATTGAAAGTTCAAAGATAGCTTCAGCAACTTAGTAAGACTCTATTTCAAAACATTAAAAAAAAAAAAATTAAACTGGGGGCTGGGGTATAGGTCAGAGGTAGAATGCCCTTGGGTGTCTTAATGTAAGAGTTAAAATATGAAATGTTGGAGAAAGAAAGCATTAGTAGAAGATAATACTGGAGAAAGTCTTAACAAAATTGAATTAGGTAAATACTTCTTCAATAGGAGGAAAAAAACAAAATACTTTTTAAATGAAAAATTATGTTCTTCAAAAGGTGATTTTAAGAGAATAAAAGGCAAGAAAACATACCTACAAATTATATGATAAAGGATAAAAGACTTATCCAGAATATCCAAAGAACTCTTACAGCTCCAATAAACCAACTCTACCAAACAAGGTACAGAGACCTGAAAACCAAGATGTGAACTCTACATGAAAGGATGTCCAATTTATTATTTACAAAAATGAAAGTTAAAATACAATTAGATACCACAAAACACTCACAAAAGTGTCTAAGATTATATTGTTTACCAAGTAAAGAATGTCAAGCTGGAACTTTCATACATTGCTGATATGAATGCAAAATGGTATAGCCCCTTAGGAAAACAGTTTGACCATTTGTCATAAAGGTAAACACATTTACCATATGACCTAGAAATTTCAGTGTTCAGTCTTTACACAAAAGAAATGAAAACATATATCCACAACAAATTTTTATATGAATGATGACAGTAGTTTTATTCATGATAGCAAAAAAGTGCCTATCAATTGGTAAATGGATATACCAACTATGGGATATCCAAGCAATGAAAAACTACTCAGCATCAAAAAGAATCAAACTCTGGAATATTCGCAATAACATGGTTGAATCTCAAAAGCATTATGATAAATGAAAAAATCTAGATTAAAAACTACATACTGTATGATTCCAACTTATGAAACTCTAGAATGGACAAAGCAGATCAGTGGTTGGTGGGGTAAGGAGTGGCATGGAGAGTACTGAGAGCAAGGGAAACTAACTTTTTTGAAGGATGGGAATACTCTATATCATGGTAATGGTGCAATTACACAATCATATATGTTTGTCAAAATAATCAAATTCAACATTGGAATGGAAAGATTTTAATGTACTCAAATTATACCTCAAAACTGCTGATAAGAAGAGAAAAGTAAAAAAAAAAAAAAAAAAAAAAGACAACATACTCCATTTTCTATCTTTTTGGAATATAGCTATCTCTGTTGGTACCTATGCTTACTGTAAATAATGACCACAAAAGGTAGATTATTTTGAGCTATACAGGAAACTATAAAGGATGTCACTAGATCTATTCATTTTACAGAATATTATCTCAATTTTTTTGAAGAAGACATTTTTTCTAGCAACATAAACATATGCCAGTGGATTCTTACAAAAATCCTGGAGGGGGAGTGCCATAGTATATAATTATGATCCCTATTATAAATAAGACAAAAATCAGTGACATTATACAAAGATTAGGTTTGCTGCATTAATTCTGTTATTACCAAAGTATAATACTGTAATTAGCTATTATGTCAAGATCAAGACCATACCGATTAACTAAATGAAACAGTAAAGTATGTAACAAGATGTACATTGCTGAGCTATTTTTAAATTAACTCAAAAGAAGAGTTAACAGGGGAATACTGAAGTTGGGATCTATTAATTAGAAATTTTTTGAGAGACTATCATATTTTCCTAATATTAAATGAAAAATGGTTAAAATGAATATAACCACTTATACACTCATTTTAAAGACTCATTTAAAATAACCTATTCACTGGGTACAGAATATCTCGGATAGTCTGATGGCATCATCTAGTCTCCTTGATTAAAAAAGTTATAACTATTAATTTCTACATCATACAATGAATAGATTTGTCCTATGAAATTTAAATACCCGACCAGATATGTTGGCATTTTGGGCTAGTTAAGTTTTATATGTTTATATAACAATGTTATTGAATATTTAATAAGGGATAAATCATGAGAAAGAAAATACTAGCAGTCTCCAGATTCAGATTCTTTTGGATTAGTTCTAATGCACACAAAAAATTAAGTATGCTATAAAACCAGACTTCATTCTTCTGTAGTTAAATGTTCTTAACTATGGAAAAAGTTTTTTTCTGAGTAAAAGATCACTACATAAGGATCCAAAAGTTGAAAAATATAGAGGATAAAAATTTGTTTTCTGACATGAATGACCTGAAATTAGATAAAATATAAATACTTATTCCTCATATTCTTCATATATACTTGGCAGGCATAGAGATTATAGAGTGAAAATTATACTCCTTCCAAGTAGAGCAGAAATATATGGAGTGCCAGTATTCAAATGAAGTATGTTTAGTTTATGAAATTGTTTGAATATTAAAATGAAATACCATAACATGTAGCTCAATGTTTGATTTTATATTTTTATAATATTAGTTTCAAGAATTTAGTCTGTTGAATAAAGATGGTTACTCAGGAAATAGTTATTTAGACTTAACCTTATAGAATACAAACTTCAATGAAAAACACTGCATTACTTTTATGCAGGTTACAGAAGAGTAAAGCAAATTTGTTCCTTCTCTACTTCTCTCAGTAGTGCAGAAGAGGGAGCAAATAGACTCACCTTTCCCTGCAGGCTGAGGTACTGCAAATCCAGGCAATAAAAAGGGTGCTCCTGTGGTAATACCAGCTGGTTTTAGTTCATTGACACCATATGTTGTTAGGGAAGTTATCAGATTAACCAGATCTTTCAAAGCATCTTTGGATTCTGCCTCTTTTGCTTGTTCCAATCTAGAAAAAGTATGATTTAGGAAAAAAATTTTTTTCTTGTAGTATTTTCAAATTTAACACAGTATTTTTTAATTTAAGATTTAATAAATAAATCTATAAAGTACCTATAAGCTTCTTTTATTTTTCCTATGTAAAATACATTTTTAAAACTATACAAATTTTAGCCAGTCATGGTGGCGCATGCTTGTATCCCAGTACTTGGGAGGCTGAGACAGGAGGATCTGGGTTCGAGGCCAGCCTCAGCTACTTAGTGAGGCCCTCCTCAACTTAGTAACTCTGTTTCAAAATAAAGAATAAAAATAGGGCTGGGGGGTGTAGCTAGGAGGTAGAATGCCCCTGGATTCCATCTCCAGTACCAAAAAAAAAAAAAAAAAAAAAAAACTACAAATTTTATTGGAAGACATTATGAAGTATTTGGGGAAAAAAAAAAAAAAAAGACCCAATAATCAGAAGGCTTGATATAGGATAGGTGCTGGTGTTTCCACTAATAGTGTTACTTTAGGTAAAACACTAACCTTTGGTAGCAAGTCTATAATAAAAAATTAGATTAAATAATTCTTCAAGTTCAATAAAGCTCTAAAGTTATAAAGTTTACCTAATAATAACCAAAACTTCATTAGCTATTCTTTCCTAATACATTTTCTGTGTTAACATTGTTTAAAAATAAACTTCTTGGGAAGAGTTCTAAGAATTTTATCTGTATTTCATTAATTTGTTCAGATACTATCATTAAAGTTCTAGGAATTAGCAACTTTTTTAAACAACCATAATTCATTTTGGAAGAATTCTGGGGTCTTGAAGGAATTATCTTTTGATCATGGCTTTACTGAAAACACAAACTGTTTTAAAGAGTCTTATTGTTTCTAAGATTCCGATTTACTGGATTTTGGTGAATGAACAATGGTAGAAAATAAAAAAGAAAATGTGTGATTAGCCTCACAACTGAAAATATAACTTTTAAAATTCTTCTGTGTTTTCTTAAGCTTGTCTTTTGTAAGCTGAAAAGTTTATTTTTTTAATATTACTTTCATATCTTATATATAAAGCTCTCCACAGATATGCATCTAATGCCATGCAGGCCAGCCACAGATCTGACAGGAACTAAGTGAGATAACTAGCAGAATACAAATAAAATTTTGTTTACATATATATGTGTGTATGTGTGTGTATATATGTATGTATATGTGTGTGCATATATATGTGTGTTTGCATATATATATATATATATATATATATATATATATATATATATATATATATATATATGTTTTAAAGATGAAGTCTTGCTATGTTATGTTGCCTAAGCGGGTCTCGCTGGTCTCACATTTATGATCCTCCAGCCTCAGCCTACTGAGTAACTGGGATTACAGGTGTGCACCACCGAACTCAGCATGAATCAAACGTTTTTGAAGTTCTTGATAGTATTTTTTCAATTTGCATTCCCAAAAGACTGAACCAATTGACATCCCATTAGTAATGTGAAGTGGTTATTTCATGAACCTTCATATGACCTCTTTTATAAATGAGGATAATACATGCACAATTATATTCTTGAGGGTTGCCCAATGTTAACCATCAGTAAGTAGGTTGACTAGTATTAGAAATAAGTTTGCAAAAAAATGCTGTTGTACAATATATCGAATGATTTAAAAATAACTAGTGGTCCAAGAACAGCTAGTTTTGATTGAGTATATTCTTCCTAATAAAATTTATAACTAGCTACTTTCTAAGTATATACATACAACATCTGGAAAGGAAAAAAAGGGTAAGTGAAATACTATGAAATGAATAATTTGTTTTATATACATCTTTGTAAGGTCTCATTCAATATACATAATTTTTCTTGCCATTATCTACATTCATAAAAATATTAGTTACTATAAAATAAGGACAACCAGAAATAATTCAGAAAAGTGTTTATAATTTAAGAAAATAATAATTAGTTCATTTAAGTTCATCTCCCTCAGTTACTAAAGAGCAGTTTTATTATTTGTGTATAAACTCTGATTCCATATTAGTAGTGTGCATTCAACAATTGTACTCTTAAATTTACTTTGTCTACTCCATTGGCAGAACAGAATAAAAAAAAGGGAGTAGAGCTCTGTTTCCTTTGATTAAAAAAAAAAAGAAGAACTGAATGGACACTTAAAACATATCCTTAAGTTGTGGGGTTTTACCTAAGCAAGAGATCACAAAGAAAATTATATCCTTGCCATATCCGAAAATCATCCAAAAGTGTTTGAGAAACATCACTGGAATCTTTGAGGAAACAAGAAAGCCCAGCAAACATTTCAACAATTTCTAGGGGAGACAGGTCATCTGATTGCTGCATGTTCTGAACACACGTAGATAAACATTCTTTTTCTGCAAGAATAAAAAATTAAATATTCATTTTTTATTGGTGCATTGTAATCAGACATCTTTGTTAGGCATACATGCACACACCTCTCATTTAACCCTTCCCCAATTCTCACCCCATTCCCTCCTCCCTCCCTCCTTCTCACATTCAGCTTAGTGATCGACTTTGATAAGTTTTTGAAAGTATATCATGTGTGTTAGCGTGTTCCCTCCTGCCTCCACCACCTTCAGTTAAGTCACCTTCTTTGCTTATCTAAGGTTTATCTTTCTTCATCTAGAGTCCCTCTTATGTACTACTTGCTCCTTAGCTTCCGCATAGTAGGGAGAGCATACAATTTTTCACTTTTTATGACTGACTAATCTCACTTAACATAATGTTTTCCAGTTCCATCCATTTATTTGCAAATGACATGATTTTGTTTGTATTATTTATGCACACTGCTTAAGAAAATTTTCTTTATTCTAAATGGGTATTTAATAAAACATTAAATTTTAATATATCTGTAAAATACTATGAGATAAATGTCACACATTCAAAATGTAAAATGGGAATCAAATTCATAGGTAAACTCCTGCCTTTAAGGAGATAAAACAGGATAATATAAAAAAAGTGTTGAAGATGAGTTGAATTTATAATTCTTATATCATATTATGATGTTTTATCATTAAACAAAATGACTGGCCACTGCCATTTTTTAAAAAATCTTTTATGTTGACAGAGTAACTGGAAGAAAATGAAAAACCATCTTCTATGTTTAAGAAAGAAAAATCCATTAATTATTTAAAGTTCAAGTCAGAGTGAATATAGATTAATGAGGTACCTAAATGCTTCAGGAAATAATTTTTTTTTTTTTTTTTTTTTTTGCGGTACTGGGGATTGAACCCAGGGGCATTCTACCTCTGAGCTATACCCTCAGCCCTATTTTATTCTTTATCTTGAAACAGGGTCTCACTGAGTTGCGGAGAGCCTCACTAAGTAGCTGAGGCTGACCGCGAACCTGGATCCTCCAGTCTCTGCCTTCCAAGTACTGGGATTACAAGCAAGCGCCACCATGCCCAGCTAGGAAATACAATTTTTTAAATTAATAGTTTTAAATATAGTTATGCCCCACCACTGACTTCAAGGACCCAGTGTCACGTAACAAAAACTAAGATTATCACAGGAATAAAAAGAAAGAAACATCTAGGAAAAAATTCATATATTAAGTACTATGTTTCACAGTTACCATTTAATAATTATAAGTGAAAAAATAGTTCTGTTATATATATATTAATCAAGTAAACTTTTGAGATACTATAGAAATTATTCCTAAACACACATTTTAAAAGGCAGGTGAATATTACGTATGAACTGGACAGATACATTTTTCCTTAGTACGTCTACCTAATTTCATCTATTCTGCATCAGAGAGATTATAATTAAGCTATTTATGAAGTATCTTAAAAAAGACTGGTAACTATAGCATTTAAAAAATACTTTTTTTTTCCTACAGAAGAAGAGAGTGGGTTGGAAAAGTAGCTCACTGGTAGGGTGCAAAACCCTGGATTTATTCCGAATACCACAAAAACAAAAAACAAAAAATAAAAACAACAATAACAATAGAAGAGAGAACAAGCTATGACACAGAACTTACATTTACACAACAATGAAATAATTTTAACGCTTGAGGATATCCACCATTCAGAACTTATGAGAATTTCTAGCATTTTTTTTTTCCTTATGTGTGTGTGTGTTACATGGGATTGAACCCAAGGGCATTCTACCTCTGAGCTACATCCCTAGTCCTTTTTATTTTTTTATTTTGAAACAGGGTCTCCCTAGGTTGTTGAGAGTCTTGCTAAATTGGTGAGGCTGGTCAAGAACCTGTAATCCTCCTGTCTCAACTTCCCAAGTACTGCCACCATGCCCAGCTAATTTCTCACATGTTAAATGTCCCACAAATTAAAGGTTTTTTCCTCTTGGAAAATTTACTTTTTAATTTAAAGACCAAACTTTGGATAATTGAGAGAGAGAGAGAGAGAGAGAGAGAGAAAAAATCTGTCAGTCGGGTGTGGTGGCGCATGCTTGTAATCCCAGTACTTGGGAGGCTGAGACTGGGGGATCTGGGTTCACAGCCAGCCTCAGTTGCTGAGTGAGGTCCTCTGCAATTTAATGAGAGCCTGTTTCAAAATAAAGAATAAAAAATAGGACTGGGGATGTAGCCCAGAGGTAGAATGCCCCTGGGTTCAATCCTTAATACCAAAAAAAACCCAAAACCAAAACCAAAACCAAAAACAAAAAAACAGTCATCAAATAAAAAAAGTACAAAAATCATACAGAGATACTCACCATGAATATACTTTACTACATTGACACTAAGACCATGACGGGATATAGTCATAAGGACTTCTCCAGCACTCTTCCTCCAAGGCAGATTATAGGGCGGGCACCAAGAGGTTATTGCACTGAATAAAAGCTGGAGATCATCTTTCTGAGCCAGTTCCTCCGCTGGAGAAACAAAGCTACAGAGTTTCACTAAGATCTGAAAGACAAAACAAGAGTGGACATAAGTAAATAACGGTTGAGGAAAAGCACAAGAACTAAATATTATTAAAAAGTTCAGAGTAAATATTGGGAAATATCATGAAACTATAATTAGTACTCTTAGGAAATACGATAAGAGACATTTACAACTTAAAAAATGTGTTATGTTAAAATAGTAAACCAACTATACTTACATCAGCCTATTTTCTTCAAAAAATATTTACTACCCTCTCTTTACCATACTTTTGCATATCTCTTCTTATAATCAGATAACAGCATTACCTTTCACATTTAACATTATATCTTTCTAATTTAGTGCTATAAATCTTAGTTTGCACAAGTGAAATGTAATTTTCTTCTATAAACAGAGCAGTTTTAGGAAGAAAAGAAATTAAAAATAGGCCTTTGAAAATAATGAAATGTTTCAATTGCTTCAATTTTATATACAGTAGAAGGGATGATTTGAATAATATAACCATTTCAATTTGGAAGTATTTTAAAATTATATCTAGTCAACAAAAACCTTTGTAAGTCCAGTTTTCTTCAACTCCAGAATAAAAACTTATTCCTTAACTATGAGTTTCAAAATACATAGTACACAGGTACTCAAGGAATTAAGAGCCTGTTTTGGGGGAAATGTGGTAATGGTTTCTGTCAATAAACTCTTCCTTCTAACTCCAAGTCAGTGTCAGAAAAAGTTAACTGTTTTTTTCCATCCTAAATCTTATCTAAATAATTTTTCAAATACCTATAATTTATGAAATCACTTTATATTCTCTCTTTTCCTCTCTCCTTCCCCCCGCCACCCTCTCTTTGTTGGAGGTAGGACTAGGGATTGAGCCTAGGGACATTCTACCTCTAAACTGGACCAGCCCTATTTTATTTATTTTTGAAAGAGTCTCACTAAATCATTGTGCATTGGCCTTGAACCTACAATCCTCCTATCTCGGACTTCCAGGTTATTTTACTTTCAGGAAGGAAGAAAGCTTTATAAAATTTTGGGTATTTCAACAACAGTAGGAAAATTGCTAAATAGAAAAAAAGAGGTACCTAAAATATGCTTTGTCTGAGAAAGGTAGGTCTTCCTATTTAAGTCAATGTGAAAACTTGCTTAGCTACAATAGCTTCCTAGTTCATAGGTGCCAAGTATCAGGAAGAAAATAATAATTAAAAATTCAGAAAGACAGTAAAATATTTATATAAAAAGTAAATATGGGCACCCAAACTAATGCCTGGAGAAACTGCTGCATATGGGATTTCTATAAATATGTGTAATCTTTCCCATATATAAATACAGATAGTCAGATGAAAGCAGCAGGGGGGTATTCTGTTGATTAAGGTCTCTGTTAGTTCTGACACTACCTTATGCGGTTAGAGGGACAGCTGCCATTTCTCTAATTGGTAACACAGAAAACAAACCTAAAGTAATAAAATGTTTTTCCCCAAACCAAATTCCTGTTTTCAAAAATAAACCTGATTTAATGACTCCTTGAATCTATTGACTCCTAAGATAATTGGTTCTTAATCTTTATAGGCAGAATTATTCTTAAAATGATCTAGTATAATCTTTTCATTTTATAGAATAGAAAACTGAAGAGTCTACTTTTCATTCCTCTTCTGCCCCTACGCTAACCACTTATATTTGTAGGGGGACTGTTACAAAATCCAAGCAAGTGTGGCAGAGCAATAATTGGCCACATCAACAAAGAAATGAATGCCTGCATGACACAATACCAACCGCTAAGGTCCCAGGAAACCATCTGTCATATAATACAAACACAGGGATTTCATCTATCATAAAACACTTAATAAGCTTATCTCAATCGGTTTTCTAGACAAAATGATGAAAATAATATCCAGCCCCTGAGGCACTTAAACAAAGGCAGAGACACACTGAAAGCAGCACTGCCCTGGGAGTGTGGACTGAGGTTCTCACTGCTGCCCCTCACCTACTGCAGATCTCTCTCTCACACACACACACACACACACACACACACACACACACACACACACACACACATTTCTACAACTGTAAATGAGTTTGATTTAAATGATACTTTGAATTCCTTTTGGCCTTAACCTTCAGTAATTACAGTATATAAAAATGAGTCCAGTGTTATTTGAAAGTGAGTATTCAGTATTTTCAAACATAGGAAAAAAGACTTAAGGTTTTAAAGAAAACTTGCTATGCTTACTTAAGTTTTGCCAGGATAAAATGCAACTTCCATTTACTGCCTAAGGCTGGAACTGAATCAGTGCTGTGGAAGAATTATTGAAATGGGACTGCTATTTTAATCAGTAAAGATTAATCCACTAAATTCATCAGCAAGGTCTTCAAGCAGCTTTAATTTCAATCTGACTTATTCCTCCACTTATTCCCATGGCTTTTCTAGTCAAATCTAACTTGGGAGTCATATAAACCTGAGTTCTAATCCTATTTCTGCCATTTGTTCACAGGATTATTTGAGGGGAAACAAAAGCTCTGAAGTTATGGGTTATCTTGCAAGTTAGATGAGATGTTAACCACAAGTATCTAATAAATCAAATATTCAATAAGTATTTGTTGACTTAGTATTTTATTTGATAATTCCAGATTTTTCCTTCCAAATCTGCCTTGATGTTCCTCTCTCCTGTCATTTTACTGATAGCACCTGTCAAAGTGGTTAGTTATTCTTGCACAAAGACTCTGATATTGTGAAGAGAGCACACCACCATCATCTGCATCCACTCTACCTTCTCTATCACAGATCCACTGTCCTCTCTATTCTCTTCCTACCCTCAAGGCAATGGAAGCAATCAGGCTTTTATTTAGTGCCTACTATATGGTAGGCAGAAAACCCTGGCTTTATCTATTAATTTACTTAAGCCTCACAAAGATCCTTAATATAGATATCATTATGTCATTTTACACATGAGAATTCCATCTGCATTTTAGGTTACACAACATTAGAGACTTTGATTTGAAGGTATTGATATTATTTACTTCTTATTGTAGTTAAATAAAACCTCATAAAATTTGTCATCATAACCATTTAAGTATATGGTTCAGCAGCATTAACTATTACATATTGTTATGCAATAGACCTCTAGAACTTTTTCATCTTGCTAAACTGAAATTCTATACCCAGTGAACAAAAATCCCCTTTTCTTCTCTCTTCTTAGGCCCTAGCAACCAGCATTCTACTTTTGTTCTCATCGCTTGACTTTATATACCTCAGATAAGTGATACGATGCAGTATTTGTGCTTCTGTGTCAAATGTGTTTTATAACATATTAGACAAGTCCTTGGACACACTGTATTCTGAATGTTTGTAGGTTGCTCGCTTAAAAATGTTTTTCTCGCCGGGCATGGTGGCACACGCTTGTAATTCCAGCATTTGGGAGGCTGAGACTGGAGGATCCAGGTTCGCGGCCAGACTCAACTGTTTAGTGAGGCCCTCCACAACTTAGTGAGACCCTGTTTCAAAATAAAGAATAAAAAAACAGGGCTGGGGCTGTAGCTCAGAGGTAGAATGCCCCCAGGTTCCATCCCCAGTACCGCAAAAAAATAAAATAAATAAATAAAATAAAAATGTTTTTCCCAAGAAAGGATATCCTACATGATGACTACATTGCTGGACTTGCTAACAAAAGTCCATTAAACTTTTATTCACCACAGTGCTATTTAAAGAACACAGTAACAGTGGAATAGACCATTCCAGGCAGGGGACAGAAGAGACGGCAGCAAGCAGCCACTAAAATAAACTAAACAAACTATCTTTTATAGGTTAAATATTTACAGGCTAGGAAATTCCTGCATATAAACAATGACTGAGTATAATTTTTGACATTGTAAGAAATACTACCCAAGTTGCCGGGCGTGGTGGCGCACGCTTGTAATCCCAGCATTCGGGAGGCTGAGACCGGAGGATCCGGGTTCGCGGCCAGCCTCAGCTACCTAGTGAGGCACTCCGCAACTTAGTGAGACTCGGTTTCAAAATAAA
>PVLC010020538.1:0-29140 GCA_004027655.1 Graphiurus murinus | reverse complement strand
AAAAAAAAAAAAAAAAAAAAAAAAAAAAAAGTGGGTGCCACCATGCCGTGCTTTTTTGTGGTACTGGGGATTGAACCCAGGAGCATTCCACCTCCAAGCTACACCCCCAGCCCTATTTTTTATTTCTTTATTTTCTTGCGGTACTGGGGATTGAACCCAGGAGCATTCTCTCTCTGAGCTACACCTCCATCTCTATTTTTTATTCTTAATTTTGAAACAAAGTCTCACTAAATTGTAGAAGGCCTCACTAAATAGCTGAGGCTGGTGGTGAACATGTGATCCTCCTGTCTCAGACTCCCAAGTACTGGGATTACAAATGTGTGCCACCACACCTGGCTTTTTATTTCTTATTTGGAAACAGGGTCTCCTTAGGTTGATCAGTCTCACTACTTGCTGAGGTTGTCCTCGAATCTACGATCCTCCTGTCTTAGCCTCTCAAGCACTGGGATTACAAGTGTGTGCCACCAGGCCCAGCTTCCCTGACACTCTTGAGTTGATGGGCTTGTGCCTGAGGACCTGCCCCTCTCTACCCATGGATGTCCCCTCCCCCCACCCCCATGGCTGCAGAGACTCTGGTGGCAGCTCCACACTCAGGCTCCACCCCAGGAGAAGAAGCCACCTCAGCCAGCAGATTCCAGAGCCCACACCATTCCGAGCTGAGTGCCTGGCCCTGGTGCTGCTACTGCTTTCCACAGAGCCTTTGTGTATTCTGGTCATGACTCCCCCAGGCCAGCCCCACCCCCCAGCATTCACAGGAACCCCCACCACCAATACACACATCCCTTTGTCTGTGTACGTGTGTGTGTTCGCACACGCGTACATGATACAAGGGATTGAACTCAGGGGCATTCTACCTCTGAGTTATGCCTCCAGCTCTTTTTATTTATTTTTTTCTTTAGGGCTAGGGATTCTACCCTTGAGCTACACCCTCAGCCCTATCTCATTTTTCACTAAGTTGCAGAAGGCCTCACTAAATTGCTGAGGCTGTCCTCGAACTTGCGATCCTCCTGTGTCAGCCTCCCAAGTACTGGAATTACAAGTGCATACCACCACACCCAGCCCCTTTATTTATTTATTTATTTATTTATTTATTTATTTATTTATTTATTTATTGGTACTAGGAATTGAACTCAGGGGCATTCTACCTCTGAGCTACACCCCCAGCCCTATTTTTTATTCTTTATTTTGAGACAGGGTCTCACTAAGTTGCTGAGTGCCTCACTAGGTAGCTGAGGCTAGCTGAGAACCCGGATCCTCCAGTCTCAGCCTCCCAAGTGCTGGGACTACAAGTGTGTGCCATCACACCCGGCCCCTTTTTATTTTTTGTTTTGAAACAGTCTCTAAATTGCTAAAAGCCTAGCTAAATTGCAGAGATTGGCCTCGAACCTGGGCTCATCCTGTCTCAACTCTCAAGTACTGGGATTACATGTGCTTGCTACCAGGCCAGGCTCAACACAAACTTCCCTGACACCTGAGAGAGCTGTGACCTGAGGCCTTTGGTCACCCTTTCCTTCTTCCCTCCCTCCTATTTTATCTTCCCTTGTTCAGCAGAGATTGACAAGTACCTACTTTTTTACTAACCCTAGGTAAAAGGTAGATCTGACCACATTTCATTCACAAACTGGGCTGGCTCTCTCCATCTGTGAGTTTCACAGACCTTTCTGGCCCTTGGGAACATCAGAAACTGGCTCCCAGCTGGCAGTCAACAGGGTATGGCCCACCCTACCCCGCGGGTCCCCTGAAGGTCATTGGACAGATGGCCAGGAAAGAAGGCGGTGGGATCACAGAGCCCCAGACTGGACACCAGGGGGCGTTGCCAAGCTCAGCCTAGACCCCCCAAGTCTGGATCTGGGGCAGAACCGCCCAGGTGCCCCCACGCCTCCAGGGGAGTCACCGGGAGCTGGACTCAGGCTCCTGGAAGCCCCTCAGCCTGGGCACCGGCTCCCCGCAGCCAGCCCGCCTCATCAACTTCCAGAAATGGGCACCGCTTCCTCTGCCCCTCCAGGAAGCCGCACTCGCCCGCCCCTCCCCGCCCGGCCGCGCAGAGCTCCCGCCTCCAGCTCCGCCCGCCGCGGCCCCCGAGGCTTCCGGCCCGCTCGCCGCCGTCCAGGCCCCGCGGGCCCTGCTCTGACTCACCTCGGGGCCGTCCAGCCCTCCGCCCTCCTCCCCCGCCCGGCACCCGGCCCTCCCGGCCCTCCCTGCCCCCACGGCCGCCGGGGAGGACGCGGCCGGTCCCGTGCCAGGCCTGTGAGTGTGCGGCCCCTCCCAGCGCGGCCAGGAATGCGGCTGGACCGCGGGGGCGACCGCAGACACCCGGCGCTGCGGCGCGGCCTCTCCGCCCGCGGTCAGGCAGGTGGCCGGCTCGCTGGGCCTGGGTTTCTGCTGGAAGGAAAGCCAACTGCCCGGCCCTTGGGGCTCCCCTCTTCGGTCCTGCCACCAAGCCTGGTGACTTTATTTTGGAACCGGCCTCTAAACTGCCCTTTTGCTGAGAGATTAGAGGCCCAGAGTGGGTTTTATTTTTAAAAACTGGCGGGTGTCTTATTTGTTTTCCATTTTCCTGGAGAATTGACTCTCATTGCTCCCTGGAGAAGCTCTGTCCAGCCTCCAGCTTTGTTTTCACTTTTGGACTATTCTGGAGTTCCCTCCCCTTCTCCCTTGGAGCTATACAGGGAATCCCAGTACTTTGGAGGCTCTCTGAGACAGGAGGGTCGCTAGTTCGAGGACAGCAGGGACAACTTAGCAACCCTGCCTAAAAATAAAAAATAAAAACAGTTGGGGGTATAGCTTAGTAGTTGAGCAGCCCTGGCTTCAATCCCCAGTTCTTTCTCTCTCTCTCTCTCTCTACACACACACATACACACACACACACAGATACACATATAAGGACTAGATTCATTTTTTAAAAGTGGCCTGGAGCTGGACACAGTGGTGCATGCCTGAAATCCTAGTACTTGGGAGGCTGAGACAGGAGGATCTCAGATTTGAGACCAGCCTCAGCAATTTAGTGAGACCCTCAGCAACTTAGCAAGACCCTGTCTCAAAAGGCCTTGCGGAGCCCGGCGTGGTGGCACACACTTTTAATCCCAGTATTTGGGAGGCTAAGACTGGAGGATCCTGGTTCACAGACAGCCTCAGCTACCTAATGAGGCCCTCCGCAACTTAGACTCTGTTTCAAAATAAAGAATAAAAAAGTAGGACTGGGGTATAGCTCCGAGGTAGAGAATGCCCCTGGGTTCCATCCCCAGTATGGCAAAAAAGAAAAAAAAAAAGACATTGGGGAGCTGGGCTGGTGACACAGGCTTGTAATCCCAGTACTTGAGAAGCTGAGACCAGAGGATCAGGGTTCGTGGCCAGCCTCAGCCACTTACTGAGTCTCTCTGCAACTTAGTGAGACCCTGTTTCAAAATAAAGAATAAAAAAGTAGGACTGGGGTATAGCTCGGAGGTAGAGAATGCCCCTAGGTTCCATTCCCAGTACTGCAAAAAAGGAAAAAAAGGGAAAAAAAAGACATTGGGGAGCTGGGCTGGTGACACAGGCTTGTAATCCCAGTACTTGAGAGGCTGAGACTGAAGTATCCGGGTTCGAGGCCAGCCTCAGCTACGTAGCGAGGCTTTCCCCTACTTAGTGAGACCCTGTTTCAAAATAAAGAATAAAAAATAGGACTGGGGGTGTAGCTCAGAGGTTGAATGCCCCTGGGTTCAATCCCCAGTGCTGCAAAAAAAAAGGGGGGGGAGGTTTGGGAGCTGGGTGTAGTGGTGTATGCCTGTAATCCCAGTACTTGGGAGGCTGACACAAGAGGATCACAGGTTGGAGGACAGCCTCAGCAAGTAGTGAGACTCTCATCAACCAAGTGATACCCTATTTCCGAAGAAAAATCTAAAAAATAGGGCTGGGGGTATACCTCAGAGGTAGATACTAGCTGTACATTTTTTTTGGTAAATGGCTCTAATCAGGTTGAGGAGACTCCCTTTCCTGGTTTGTGGCATAATCAGAGTTGTCAGCATATTCTGGAGTGTGGCCAATTGCTATACTAGTCAGTCTCATTCTCAGGGTCAAAAGTTCATGGGCTGAAACCCACCTCCTCTGATGGCCTCTTGGAGCCTCAGTTTTCTCAACTGTAAAATGGGAATCAGAACACTCATCCTGGGCGGTTGCTACAGGAGTCAACTGAGTTAACATATTCAAGCGCTCAGAAGTGTGCCTGGTACACAGTCCACACTCAATAAATGTTAGATGTTGCTACCTCACCCTCTGCATTAGCCCAGAAACAATAAAGCACACCAACTTGACACTTCCCAGGGCTGGTTTTAATTTCAAGAGATGAGATCTCTTCCCCTATCAGGGAAGGAACAGCCCAGGCTCTGACCTCAGAGGATTCAGTCCAGCATGGGTCCTGGCTCAGTTACACTTCAGCCAGCAGGCCCTGGCATCCCATCACTAGGGGTCAATCCTCTTCCACCAGCCCCAGCCCCGACACAGAGGACAGACATGAAGTTGCTCAGGACTGGATTCGGTTTCTCCAAAGTATCCCAAGCCCCCCTCTCTGTGTCTTTCTAAAGAGGGTTTGGTCCAGCCACCAGGCTGGGTTCAGAGGCCAGGTCAACCATTCCAGTTCCCAGGTCAGCGCCCTGGCCCCGGCGGCCGATCCAGCGGCTGTGTGCCCACCAGCACGTCCATGAGGTAGTCCAGCTCAGCCTCGTCCAACTCCGGAGCTTCCTCCTTGCCAGGCCCATCCTCGGGGCCAGGTTTGAAGCCCTCAGAGGCTGGTGCCCAAAGTTCACTGTCATACATGGAGGTATCAATGTCCTCAAACAGGCCCTCGAGTCCATCCTCCAGCAGACAGCCAGTGGCTGGGCCCAACAGGTCCAAGGCCCCAAGGCTAGCTGCGGCCCCCCCTATGGGGCGGCCTGGTGGCCCCTCATCTGCCAGGGGTTGGGGGGCCTGGCTCAACCCCTCAATATGGCTAAGGTCCTCCAGGAGGCTGGCCATGGAGGCTGAGAGGGCGGCATCAGAACTGGCCAGCAAGTTATCAGCCACACTGGGGACTGTGGGGGGACTGGGCACGGGTGGCAGGGCAGCTGTGGGTGCCATGGACGCCTGGATGCGCCGCAGCGTGTTCACCACCAGCACCAGGTGCCGCAGGTCCGGCTCACTCTGCCGCAGGCTGTGGTGAAGCTTGAGCACCGAGAGGTCAAAGAGGGAGCTGGAGGCCACGGCCGGCGGTGTCTGTGCCACTGCTGGGTGGCCAGGATCCAGCCACCAGTTGTTCACTGCCAGCGTTTCCTTCTCCTCCTCCTCCTCCTCCCGCTTGCGCTTCAGACCCTTACTCAACATTGTCTGCAGGGAGAGAGGGAGGAGCCATTCAGTTATGAGAAGCAAATACTAAGTTTACCCCCCCATGCTTGGACAACTGCTGTCAATGTGATCTTGGGCAAGTTATTTAACATCTCTGAGCCTAGATTTTGTTTCTTCTTTTTCTTTTTTGTTTGTTTTTGGGGATACTAAGGATTGAACCCAGAGGCATTCTACCTCCAAGCTATACCCCCAGTCCTATTTTTTTAATCTTTACTTTGAAACAGGGTATCACTAAGTTGCAGAGTGCCTCACTAAGCAGGTGAGGCTGACCGAATACCTGGATCCTCCTGTTTCAGCCTCCCAAGTACTGGAATTACAAGCATGTGTCACCACACCCAGCTTGTAAGTGCTTTTTCTTTATTTCATTTAATCCTTAAAACAATTGATAAGCCTCAGCTACCTAGTGAGGCCTTCTGCAACTTAGTAAGACCCTGTTTCAAAATAAAGAATAAAAAATAGGGCTGAGGGTGTAGCTTGGAGGTAGAATGCCCCTGGGTTCACTCCCCAGTACCACCAAAAAAAGAAAAAAAAAAAAAAAGGAAAAAATCACTTACAACAACAGTGCCAAGCACATACCAATTTGTGTGTGTGTGTGTGTGTGTGTGTGTGTGTGTGGTAGTGGGGATCGAACCCAGGGGCATCTACCTCTGAGCTACACTCCTGGCATTATCATCCATCTATCTATCATCCATCTATCAATCATCTCTCTATCTATGGTACCGGGGATTGAACTCAGGGACATTCTACCTCCAAGCTATACCCCCAGCCCTATTTTATTTTTTTCTTTTGAAACAGATCTTGCTAGGTTGAATAGAGTCTCACTACTTGCTGAGGCTGTCCTCGAACCTGTGATCTTCCTGTCTTAGCCTCTCAAGTACTGGGATGACAGACGTGTTCCACCACACCGGCTCCTATTTATTTTTTTGCAGTACTGGGGATTGAACTCAGGGGTATTCTACCTCTGAGCTACACCTCTAGCCCTATTTTTTATTCTTTATTTTGAAACAGGGTCTCTCTTTTTTTTTTTTTTTTTTTTTTTTCCAGTACTGGGGATTGAACTCAGGGGCATTCTACCTCTGAGCTACACCCCGGCCCTATTTTTTTTTTTTTCCTTCCTTCCTTCTTTATTTTCGGTACCGGGGATTGAACTCAGGGGCATTTACCTCTGAGCTACACCCCCAGCCCTATTTTTTATTCTTTATTTTGAAACAGGGTCTCACTAAGTTGCAGAGAGCCTCACTAAGTAGTTGAGGCTGGCCTCGAACCCAGATCCTCCAGTCTCAGCTTCCCAAGTACTGGGATTACAAGCCTGTGCCACCAAGCCTGGCACTATTCTTTATTTTGAAACAGGGTCTCACTAAGTTGTGGAGGCCTCACTAGGTAGTTGAGGCTGGCCATGAATCTGGATCCTCTGGTCTCAGCCTCCCAAATGCTGGGATTATAAGTGTGCGCCACTACGCCTGGTTTTTTATTTTTATTTTTATTTTATTTTTCTGGTACTGGGGATGGAACCTAGGGGCATTCTACCTCCAAGCTACACCCCCAGTCCTATTTTTTATTCTTTGTTTGAAACAGGGTCTCACTAAGTTGTAGAGGGCCTCACTAAGTAAGTAGCTAAGGCTGGTTGAGAACCCAGATCCTCTGATCTCAGCCTCCCAAGTACTGGGATTACAAGTGTGCACCAACACGGCAAGATTTATTTTTTATTTTGAAACATAGTCTCAATAACTTGCTGATGGCCTTGCTAAATTGCTAAGGCTGTCCTCAAACCTGTGATCCTCTTGTTTTAGCCTCTCAAGGACTGAGATTACAGGTATGTATCACCACACTTGGCAATAAGCGCTTTTTTTTTTTTTTTTTGGCAGTACTGGGGATTGAACTCAGGGGCATTCTATCTCCAAGCTATACCCCCAGACCTATTTTTTATTCTTTATTTTGAAGCAGGGTCTCACTAAGTTGCGGAGGGCCTCACTAAGCAGCTGAGGCTGGCCCGCAAACCCGGATCCTCCCGTCTCAGCCTCCCATTTTTTTTTTTTTTTTTTTAATGGTACTGGGGACTCAGGGACATTCTACCAAGCTACACCCCAAGTCCTATTTTATTTTTATTTTGAAACAGGGTCTCACTAGGTTAATGAGAGTCTATTTGTTGAGGCTGTCCTTGACCCTGCAATCCTCCTGTCTCAGCCTCCCAAGTACTGGGATTATAAGCATACGCCACCATGCCCAGCCAAGAGACCCTGTTTCAAAATTCAAAAAAGGCTGGGTGTTGGTGGCACGAGCTTGTAATCCCAGTACTTGGGAGGCTGAGATTGGAGGATCCGAGTTCACAGCCAGCTTCAGCTGCTTAGTGAGGCCCTCTGCTACAACTTAGTGAGACCCTGTTTCAAAATAAAGAATAAAAAATAGGGCTGGGGCTGTAGCTCAGAGTTAGAATGCCCCCAGGTTCCATCCCCAGTACTGAAAAAAAAAAAAAAAATAGGACTGGGGGTGTAGCTCAGAAGTAGAACGCCCCTGGGTTCAATCCCCAGTACCGCCAACTCAGGGGCATTCTACCTCCGAGCTACACCCCCAGCCCCTTTTTATTCTTTATTTTGAAACAGAGTCTCACTGAGTTACAGAGTGCCTCACTAGGTAGCTGAGGTAGCTGAGGCTGGCCGCGAACCCGGATCCTCCGGTCTCAGCCTCCTGAATGCTGGGATTACAAGCGTGCGCCACCTAGCCCGGCTGCCAAAAAAAAAAAAAGAGTACTTATAATTAGGTGTGGTGGCATGCGCCTAGAATCTTAGTACTTGGGAGGCTGAGACAGGAAGATTACAGGTTCAAGGACAGCTTCAGCAAGTAGTGAGATTCTCATCAACCTAGTGAGACCCTGTTTCTTTCTTTTCTTTTTGCAGTACTGGAGATTGAATCCAGGGGCATTCTACCTCTAAGAAGATCCCCAGTCCTATTTTTTATTCTTTATTTTGAAACAGGGTTTCACGAAGTTGCTGAGAGCCTCACTAAATAGCTGAGGCTGGCTGCGAACCCGCATCAAGTACTGGGATTACAAGCATGCACCACCACATCGGCTTTATAAGTACTCTTAATAATATTACTTATTTCTTCAGTGAACCATGTGGAATGATGAATATTCAATCTTTTTTAATGTACAGAAGCAGGTGTTTCATATAGCTTAATATTTATTGAACATCTATCTACTATGCACCAAACAATAAATAAGTAAATACCAGGAACGTACAGATAGTGATAGGAAGAAGATAGTTAAAAGTCCCGGAGATAGGGAAGGCGCCTGTAAGGAGGTGACATTGGAACTGAGTCCTGATTTAAGAAGCTGTCAGCCATGGAAGAAATCGGGGGAAAGCAACCTAGACAGAGAACAACAGCAAAGGCAAAAGACCCAGAGGCCTGAACTGAAAAAAGACCATTGCGGTTGGCCCCCAGAGAGTGACAGGGTAGAAGTCCAAATAGGGGTGGGTGGGCAGCAGGCAGACGTAAGGAATTTGGATTTTTGAGTGTGAACGGGAGTCATGAGGGGGTTTGAGCAGGGAGGGAAGCTGGTGGCAGGGTGGTGGGATGGAGGCCCAGGTGGGGGGAGTGTGGGCCTGAGACCTATCCGGAGGCTGCTCTGCTCTTTGGACGCGCGATGCTGACGGCTTTGAATAGAAGCTGGCACTGGATATGAAAGGAACTTGGTGGACTCGGGACTTACTCGGAATACAGGACCGAAATGTTGATGGCCAAGGGGGTCAGTCATTGAGAGGCTTTTGAGGAGCCATACTCTTCTCAGAGTGGGGAGGGCCTGGAGTTTGGGACCCCTAGCCCAACCTACTTTGGGGGCTCTGGAGACTGCAAGGCGTTGTCTAGCAGGATTGTAAAAGTGCCCACCACACTATTCAAAACTGGGTTTTTGCCGCCTTCCGCGAAGACCCGGGAGTCTGGAACCGCAGGAATTCAACCCCCACCCCGACTCCGCCCCCCGGGACCCGGCGCCCCCTAGCGGTGCCCAGGCCAGCTTTCCCCCGCGGATTCCGGCCCCAGTGACCCCGAGACCCAGTACTCCGCCCGGCGTCCTGCCTATGGCTGCTGCCTGCACCCGGGGCCATGCAAGCTAGGACCCCGGCGGGCGATTCTGAGCTCCGGGCCTCCCTTCGCTTCCGGAAGGCAGAGGAGGCGGCTCCTCCCGAAGCGG
This sequence comes from Graphiurus murinus, assembly GCA_004027655.1. Lineage (NCBI taxonomy): Eukaryota > Metazoa > Chordata > Mammalia > Rodentia > Gliridae > Graphiurus > Graphiurus murinus. The sequence goes on along the minus strand of PVLC010020538.1, from coordinate 19,596 downwards.
CGGCGGCGGGGGCGGGTGAGTCACGCAGCCGGAGCCAGGGAGCCGGCGCCTCCGCCCCCTTCTCGGGCTGCGGCGTGATTCACCCAACCCGGCCGGGCGGGCGGCACGTATCGGCCCAGGCGTCTCGATCTCGAGCGTCTTGATTCCGGACAGCCCCGGTAGGTATCTGCCTGATCTGGGGCTCGAACATGCCAAAGGGACCATCCGCCGGTACCCCTCCTCTCCCTAGGCCCCTTCATTTACATACCCAGCTCACTTGCTGCCAATCAGAACTAAGTAGCCATCTGCAGCCAATCAGGAAGCGGCGGCGGAAGCATCGCTAGTTCACTCTCCTTCGGCAACCGGCTCCTGGGTCGCGAGACGCAGTTCTGACTCCCGAGCACGACTCCAGACTCCTGACTACCTTTAGTACCGCCCACTCGCGTGGCGACTCCGCCCTCCATCCCAGGGATTGGTCCTGGATGGTGATGGGCGGAGCCTCTCTGGGGCCAATTCAAAAGGAGAGGAGACTGCAATCAAAGCGCATGCCCTGGCGGCTGCAAGACAGAAGGGAGGAGACGGCTTGCGCTGTGGGACAGTGGCCGCTGAGGGCTTTTTGGCATTTCGAAGTGCCTGGCACTTACCACGCACGTGTCAATCCTCAAAATTGAGGTTCTTACGTATTCAGCCCCAATAGGGGCTCTACACTCCAGGCCAAATAAGCCTGGGTTCAAATTCTATTTCACCATGATATGTGTGACCTTGGAAAAATGCTTGACATCTTTGAACTATAACAAAGTCTCTTAACTTGCTGAGGCTGGTGTTGAATCTGCGATCCTCCTGTCCCAGCCTCTCAAGTACTGGTATTACAGGTGTGTGCCTCCTTGCCCAGCTCTAAAATCTTAAATGAGGATCTTCTTGTCTACCTCTCGAGAGTTAGAAAGTTAATATAAGATCGTATCTGTGACAGTACTGTAAGGCTCAGCAAATGCAGCACAGTTGGATTCAGTTGTTAAAGACGAGGAGAGGAGGTGGGGATGATATGTCACCAGAGTCACATCCTGGACTTCATTTCCTAAGTAGCTATGTGACCTTAGGCAAGTGCTTTTAATCCCTAGAGTCTCAGTTTCCTCATCTTTTTTTATTTGTGGTACAGGAGATTGAACCCAGGGACGTTCTGCCGCTGAGTTACATTCCCAGCTCTTTTTTTTTTTTTTTTTTTTTTTTTAATGTTTGAAACAGGGTCTTGTTAAATTACCGAAGCTGGCCTCAAACCTGCAATCCCCCTGTCTCAGCCTTCCAAGTACTCATATTACAGGCATTCAATTCAGTGCCCAGCAGTTTCCCTCCTTCCCTTCCTTCCTTTCTTTCTTTTATTTATTTTGTGGTACTTGGGATTGAACCCAGAGGCATTCTACCTCTGAGCTACATCCCTATCCCTATTTTATTTATATTTTGAAACAGGGTCTTTCTAGGTTGATGAGAGTCTCACTACTTGCTGAGGCACTCCTGAAACCTGCAATCCTCCTGTCTCAGCCTCCCAAGTACTGGGATTACTGGTGTACTGGATTACTGGTGTAATCCCAAGTACTGGGATTACTGGGATTACTGGATTACCACACCCAGCCTTCCTCATTTTTTTTTTTTTTTTTTTTTTTTGGTGGCAGTACTGGGGATTGAACTCAGGGGCATTCTACCTCCGAGATATACCCTCAGCCCCATTTTTTATTCTTTATTTTGAAACCGAGTCTCACTAAGTTGCGGAGTGCCTCACTAGGTAGCTGAGGCTGGCTGCAAACCTGGATCCTCCTGTCTCAGCCTCCCGAATGCTGGGATTACAAGCATGCGCCACCACACCCGGCTCCTTCCTCGTTTTTAAAGTAAGGAAAATAGAGCTGGGTATGGTGGCCTACGTTTGTAATCCCAGTCCTTGGGAGGCTGAGACAGGAGGATTGAAGGTTTGAAGCCAGTCTCAACTTAGAATCTCAGCAACTCAGAAAGACTAAATTTCATAAAAAATGAAATAAGTCTGGGGGTATAGCCCATAGGTAGAAGGTCCCTGGGTTTCATCCCCAATACCAAAATAATAAAAATTAAAATAAAATAAAGCCGGGCATGGTGGCGCATGCTTGTAATCTCAGCATTCGGGAGGCTGAGACTGGAGGATCCGGGGTCGCGGCCAGCCTCAGCTATCTAGTGAGGCACTCCGCAACTTAGTGAGACCTGGTTTCAAAATAAAGTGAAAAATAGGGCTGGGGGTCTAGCTCAGAGGTAGAATGCCCCTGAGTTCAATCCCCAGTACCGCAAAAAAATAAATAAATAAAAAAAATAAAATAAAATAAAATGAGCCGGGAATGGTGGTGCATGCTTGTAATCCTAACACTTGGAAGGCTGAGGCTGGAAGATCCAGGTTCAAGGACAGCCTCAGCAATTTAGTGAGGCTCTCAGCAACCAAGTAAGACACTGTTTCCAAATAAGAAATAAAATTGTTCTGGGGATGTAGCTTGGAGGTAGAATGCCACTAAGTTCAATTCCCAGTAAAACACACACACACACACACACACAAAATGGGGATATGAGCTGGATGGGGGTAGAGATAGGAGTTTAATACATATCTGATGTATCCATGGCATTGGTTTATGCCTGTAATCCCAGACACTCCAGATGCTAAGGCAGGAGAAGTTCAAGGCCAGTCTGACCAATTTACCAATTTAGCAAGACACTAAAAACAAGGGGAGGGGGCTGAGATATAGCTCCCTAAGATAGCGCTCCATAGTACTGCAAAAAAATATACATATATATATATATATATATATATATATATATATATATATATATATACACACACACACATATGACAAACTAGCAATGCTATTTACCTTCTGCAAGTGACTTATTTGCTAACTCCAGAGCAGTGGGAAGAACCATTGTGAATAAAACTCCTGGCCGCTGGATATGGTGTCCCACACTCTAATCCCAGTATTTGAGAGGCTGAAACAGGCTTGAAATTTAGCAAGACCCTGTTTCAATATAAAAATATAATGAGGCTGGGGGTGTAACTCAGAGGTAGAACATCCCTGAGTTCAATCCCCAGTACCACAAAATAATAAATAAATAAATAAATAAATAAATCTATCTCCTGGTAAACTCTCAAAAATGCTAACTATAAGCCCGGCGTGGTGGCATATGCTTGTAGTCCCAGTACTTTGGAGGTTGAGATACGAGGATCCAGCCTCAGCAATTTAGTAAGGCTGTTAGCAATGAGACCCTGTTTCCAAATGAAAAATAAAATAGAGCCGGGCATGATGGCTCTATTTTGTCTGTAATCCCAGTATTTGAGAGGCTGAGACAGGAGGATTGCAGGGGTTTTTGTTGTTGTTGTTGTTGTTTGTTTTTTTGCCGTACTGGGGATTGAACTCAGGGGCATTCTACCTCCAAGCTATACCCCCAGCCCCATTTTTAATTCTTTATTTTGAAACAGGGTTTCACTAAGTTGCAGAGGGCCTCACTAAGTAGCTGAGGCTGGCCGCAAACCAGGATCCTCCGGTCTCAGCCTCCCAGGTACTGGGATTACAAGTGTGCACCACCACGTCCAGCTTATTTTTTATTTTTGAACAGGGCCTGACTAAGTTGCTGAGGGCCTTGTTAATTTGCTGAGGCTGTCCTTGAACCTTCTATGTTCCTATCTCAGCCTCCCAAGTGAAGGGATTGCAGGCCTGCACCACCATGCCCAACTCAGTCTCTTATTTATTTATTTATTTATTTATTTATTTATTTATTTATTTATTTTATTGTGGCACTAGAGATTGAACCCACGGGCATTTTTACCTCTGAGCTATACCCCCAGTGCTATTTTATTTTCCACTTTTTAAACAGGGTCTTACAAATTTGCTGAGGGCCTCACTAAGTTGCTGAGACTGGCTGTGACCTGCAATCCTCCAGTCTCAGCCTTCTAAATACTTAGATTACAGGTGTGTGCCACCACACCCAGTCAATTCCGGTAATTTAAGAGAGACTGGCCAGGTGTAATGCAGTACTCTTCCTTCTCCTTTTCCTTGGGCTCTCTATCATGGAGCTACGTGGTATGTATGTATGTATTTATTTTATTTTTTGTGGTACTGGGGATTGAACTCAGGGGCATTCTACCTCCGAGCTATACCCCCAGCCCTATTTTTTATTCTTTATTTTGAAACAGGGTCTCACTAAGTTGCAGAGTGCCTCACTAGGTAGCTGAGGCTGGCCACGAACCCGGATCCTCCTGTCTCAGCCTCCCAAATGCTGGGGTTACAAGCGTGCGCCACCACACCCGGCTTGTATTTATTTATAATACATATATTACACGCTTGTAATCCCAATACTTGGGAGGTTGAGACCGGAGGATCCAGGTTAGCAGCCAGCTTCAGCTACTTAGTGAGGCCCTCTGCAATTTAGTGAGACCCTGTTTCAAAATAAAGAATAAAAAATAGGGCTGGGGGTATACTCCGAGGTAGAATGCCTCTGGGTTCGATCCCCAGTACTGCAAGAAAAAAAACAAAACAAGGTTTTGCTAAATTGTTGCATGCCAGCCTTTAACCTTCAATCCTCAATCTTCCTATCTCAGCCTCCAACCTTTTTATTTAATTTAACTTTTTTGTAATATTCGGGATGGAACCCAGGGGCATTCTACCTCTGAGCTACACCCCCAGCCCTATTTTTTATTCTTTATTTTGAAACAGGGTCTTGCTAAGTTATAGAGAGCCTCACTAAGTAGCTGAGGCTGGCCATGAACCCGGATCCTCTGGTCTCAGCCTCCCAAGTACTGGGATTAGAGGCATGCACCACCATGCCCAGCTTTTAATTTTATTTTGAGACACGATCTGTCTTAATTGTCCAGGATGTCCTTGAACTTGCAATCCTCCTACTTCAGCCTCCTGAGTTGCTGGGATTACAGGCATGTACCACTGTGCCCAGCTATATAATTTCTTTTTTTTGGCAGTACTGGGGATTGAACTCAGGGGCACTCTACCACCGAGCTATACCCCCAGCCCTATTTTTTTATTCTTTATTTTGAAACCGGGTCTCACTAAGTTGTGGAGTGCCTCACTAGGTAGCTGAGGCTGGCCTCGAACCTGTATCCTCTGGTCTCAGCCTCCTGAATGCTGAGATTACAAGTGTGCGCCACCACGACAGGCTATATATAATTTCTTTATTGTAAACAAATTAGCATGCAGCAGGATCCCTTCACTGGATCCTGATTTGGGGAGAAATAAAGCAACTATAAAAGATATTCTTGCAAAGCAGTATCCTTTTTGTTGTTGTTGTTGCAGTACTGGGGATTGAATCCAGGAGCATCTACCTCCGGGCTACGCCCCCAGTACTATATTTTATTCTTTAGTTTGAAACAGGGTCTCACTAAGTTGTGGAGGGCCTCACTAAGTAGCTGAGGCTGGCTGGGAACTGGATCCTCCAGTCTCAGCCTCCCAAGAACTGGGATTACAAGCATGAGCCACCATGCCCGGCTACCCAGTATCCTTTTATTGGAAGGCTATGACAGGAGGATTGCAGGCTTGAGGCCAACCTCAGCAATTTAGTGACACCTTGTTTCAAAATAATAAATAGAAAAGGATCCAGGTATGATGGCACATGTCTCTAATCCCAATACTTGCAACGCTGAGACAGGATGCTTGCAGGTTTGAGGACAGCCTCAGCAATTTGTGAGGCCCGGTTTCAAAATAAAGATTAAAAAATTGGGCTGGGCAGCCGGGGGTGGTGGCGCATGCTTGTAATCCCAGTACCTGGGAGGCTGAGACGTGAGGATCTGGGTTCGAGACAGCTTCAGCTACCTAGTCAGGCACTCCATAACTTAGTGAGACTCGGTTTCAAAATAAAGAATGAAAAATAGGGCTGGGGGTGTAGCTCGGAGGTAGAATGCCCCTGAGTTCAATCCCCAGTACCGCAAAAATAAAATAAAATAAAATAAATAGATAAATAAAATGAGAGGTAACAAAACTCTGGAGGAAAAGTGTCCCCGGCAGAGGGAAGAGCCAGTGCAAAGGCCCTGAGGTGCTATTCTCAGGTGGTAAGGCACCAGTGTAACTGGCTGGGATATGCCAGGGAGGAGGTCAGAGAAGTTATCCGGCCTTGGGTGGGATAAGAAACCCTTGGAAAATGAATAAAAAAAAAAAAAATCATTTCTGCTTTGTTCAGTGATTTGAGGAAAACAGAGTCGGACGAGATGGTCTAGAGGCCTGTGGCCCCCGGGGTCCCGAGGGAGCCTCCCGGAGGAGGTGACACGCTAGAGCTGGGGTCCGACAGTGGAGAAGGAGGGAGGAATTCAAAGGCTGGGGGAAGGGGGAAAGACCAGGCTTTGGGAAACCAGAAGCGAAGTCACCAGACCCGGCGGGCCGGGGACAGGCCTCCGCCAGCTGGGGAGGGCGTGCAGGGGGAGCGTCCGCCACCAGCCGCCGCCCCGCCCGGCCCCTCGGGAGGGAGGAGGCGCCAGGCCGGCTCCAGGCCGCCGCCTCCCGGTCCCGCCGGCCGGCCAGCTCCGGCCAGCGCCAGGCCAGGTGGGAGGCGCGAGCGCCCGCCACGCCCAGGCCCGCGGCCCTTCCCCCGCGGCGGGACCGCGCAGGCAGCAGGCTGGGGGACGTGGACTCTGCCCGGAGGGACCCGGCCAACGCCGGGCCAGCCCTTCCACTTCCGCGGCCAGTCTTGAACAGGTGCCACAGCCGTGCAGGAGCTGGGCTCCGGCAGCCTGGCCTCGTCCCCGCGCGCTCGCGAGCTCCCGCCTCCCCTCCACTTGAGCTTTAGGGAAGTCAAGAGAGTTCCAAGAAAAGGGTTGAGTCAGCTCAAAATCCGCCCACCGCGGCTTCCAGCGCTGAGGGTAAAGCTAAAGGGGTCCCAGGACGACGCAGCCAGCCCCCGCCCCCATCTCCCCTCTCCTCCGGGGTTCTGCCCGCCTCCCTCCCTTTTTTGTGGTACTGGAGCTGGAACCCAGGAGCTACATACATCACCAGCTCTTTTTATTTATGTATTTTTTGTGGTACTGGGGGTTAAATCTAGGGGCATTCTATCCCCGAGCTATACCCATCCCTCACCCCACCCCCACCCCCACCTGCTCTTTTGTTTTTTGAAACAGGGTCTTGCTAGATTGCTGAGAGTCTGGAGTCTCCCTACATTGCTGAGGCCAACCTGGAATCTGCAACATTCCTGTTTCAGCCTCCCAAGTATTGGGATTACAGGCATGTGTCACCACACCCTGCTCTTATTTTTTATTTTCAGCCACGGCCTGGCAAAGTTGCCCAGTCTGGCTTTGAACTTATGATCCTCCTGCTTCAGCCTCCCAAGTCTCTGGGATTACAGGCCTGGACTGCTGCTCCCCGCAGCTCCTTGTTCATTTTGCATGCTGGCCTGCTCAGTGCTCCCCACATTCATCCTCTGATCTCAGGGCCTTTGCACTGGCTGTTTTCCTGCCTGGATTGTTCCTCCAGAGACCCACATGGCACACCCCTCACCTCCTCCAGATCTTTACCTAAATGTCACTTTGAGTCCTTCCCCGACCATTGCATCTAAATACCTACACTTCCATCACTTCCCTGCTTTTTTTTCTTTCTTCCTTCCTTTTCTTTCTTTCTTGTTTGTTTTTGTGGTACTGGGATTGAACCCAAGGCATCTTATCTCCGAACTGTACCCCCCAGCCCTTTTTATTTTATTTTTTGGAAACAGAGTATCACTAAATTGCTGACAGCCTCACTAAATTGCAGAGGCTGGCTTAGAACCAGCTATCCTACTGTTTCAGCATCCCTAGTACTGGGATTACAAGTGTACGCCACCACGCCCAACTAGCTTGCTTGCTTGCTTGCTTTCCCCCCCCCCTCCTTTCTCCCCTCCCTCCCTCCCTTCCTTCCTTCCTTCCTTCCTACCTTCCTTCCTTCCTCTTTCTTCCTTTCTGAGACACCCATCCCTCACCCCACCCCCACCCTCACCTTAGGGATTGAACCAAGTGTCATTCTACCTCCAGCTACACCCCCAGGTCTATTTTATTCATTAGTTTGAAACAGGGTCTCACTAAGTTGTGGAGGGTCTTTCTAAGTTGCTAAGGCTCACCTCGAACCTTTGATCCTCCTGTCTCAGTCTCCCAAGTATTGGGATTACAAGGCTTGGACCACCATGTCTGGCTCACTCTTTCTTTGTTTCCTTCTTTCTTTTTCTTTTTTCTTTTGTACTGGTGATTAAACCCAGTGGCATTCTACCCCAGTCCTATTTTATTTTATTTTATTTATTTATTTTGCGGTACTGGGGATTGAACTCAGGGGCATTCTACCTCCGAGCTACACCCCCAGCCCTATTTTTTATTCTTTATTTTGAAACCGAATCTCACTAAATTGCGGAGTGCCTCACTAGGTAGCTGAGGCTGGCCGCAAACCCGGATCCTCCAGTCTCAGCCTCCCGAATGCTGGGATTACAGGCGTGCGCCACCACACCCGGCTTGAGATCATCCTTTCTAAGCCTCCCACATACTAAGATTACAGGTATGGACCGCCATGCCTGGCTCCTATTTAATTTTTTATTTTGAAATAGTGTAGCTAAATTCCTGAGGGCTTTGCTACATTGCTGAGGCTGGTCTCCAACCTGTCTCAGCTTCTCAAGTACTAGGATTACAAGTGTGTACTACCATGCCTAGCTAGCTAGAACAATTTTTTTTTTCTTTTTGTGGTACTGGGGGTTGAACTCAGGGGCATTCTACCTCTGAGCTATACCCCCAGCCCTATTTTTTATTCTTTATTTTGAAACCGGGTCTCACTAAGTTTCAGAGTGCCTCACTAGGTAGCTGAGGCTGGCCATGAACCTGGATCCTCAGGTCTCAGCCTCCCGAATGCTGGGATTACAAGCGTGCGCCACCACGCCCGGCTAGATAGAACAATTTTGTTTGTTTTTTGTTTTTCTTTTTGTGGTACTGGGGATTGAACTCAGGGGCATTCTACCTCCGAGCTATACCCCCAGCCCTATTTTTTATTCTTTATTTTGAAACCGAGTCTCACTAAGTTGCGGAGTGCCTCACTAGGTAGCTGAGGCTGGCCGAGAACCGGGATCATCTGGTCTCAGCCTCCCGAATGCTGGGATTACAAGCGTGCTCCACCATGCCCGGCTGAACAATGTTTTTTTTGAGGCTAGTCTTTTTATTTTCCTTTTTGTGGTACTGGGATTCTACTTCTGAGTTATACCCCCAGTCCATTTAATTTATTTGGAAACAGGGTCTCACTAGGTTGCTAAGAGCCTTGCAAAGTTGCCAAGGTTGGTTTTGAAGTCATGATCTTCCCATCTCAGTCTCTCAAGTATGGGATTACAAATGTGTGCCACCATGCCCATCGCCCCCCCCCCCCACCGGTACTGGGGATTGAACTCAGAGGCATTCTACCTCGGAGCTATACCCCCAGCCTTTTTTCATTCTTTATTTTGAAACAGGGTCTCACTAAATTTCGGAGTGCCTCAGGAGGTAGCTGAGGCTGGCCACGAACCCGGATCCTCCAGTCTCAGCCTCCCAAATGCTAGAATTACAAGCGTGCGCCACCACACCCAGCCCATGCCCATCTCTTGAGGCTGGTCTTGAACCTTCTGTCTCAGCCTCCCAAGGAGGGGGATTACAGGCACAAGCTACCATGCCCAGCTTTATTTTTTATTTATTTTTGTGGTACTGGGGATTGAACTCCAGGGCATTCTACCTCCGAGCTATACCCTCAGATCTATTTTTTTATTCTTTATTTTGAAACCAGGTCTCACTAAGTTGCAGCGTGCCTCACTAGGTAGCTGAAGCTGGCGTTGAACCCGGATCCTCCGGTCTCAGCCTCCCAAATGCTGGGATTACAAGCGTGCGCCACCACACCCAGCTTCCAGCTTTATTTTTTATTTTGAAACAGTCTTGTTAATTTGCTGAAGCTGGACTCAAACCTGGGATCTTCCTGTCTCAGCCTTCCAAGTTTTGGGATTACAGGTATGTGCCACTATGCCTGGCAGGAACAATTCTCTTAACAAGCAATCAGTAACTGTTATGAATGACCCAGCTGTCCTACCATGGCAGGATAAGGGTACAGGCACTCAGAAAACTTACCAGGTACCTCTTGTCACACCAGTGAAGTTTAGAAACTTAAGGCAACACCACTTCTTCCAAAATATTTTTATTTAAAGTTAAAAAATTACAAACAGTCAAAAAAAAAAAAAAAAAAAGCCACCACAAACCCTGCCTTTCTTTTAAATAATGCGGCATGGAGCAGTTTGGTTTCTACTCTATTGCACATGGTCCGGCCTGGTTATGAATCAGGAGGCTCCTGGAGTTGCAGTCCTACCAAGGAACTAGGGTTCAACCTGGGAGGAGACCAGCCCCTCCCATTCCCTCAAGAGGCAGATCCTGGGTTTTCAGAGCAACCTGGTTGCATTTCCCTGCCACCTTTGACAGGCCCAGCTTTATTGTCCCTGAGGCCCCAGTGGTCACAAGGGGAATGGGAATTGGAGGGAAAGGCAGAAGAAAGGTGTAAGTGAGAAGATTCCTAGAAACAGTTAAGGCATTTGGAACAGATAAATTAATTCAGGAAGATCCACCTTCACAGAAGGCTGAGGTAACCAGGCACACACATGCCAGCCAGTTTGTGGAACCGTGAAATGGGAGGAAAGGAGGCCACAGTCACTGTTTAGAGCCCCCACCAAAACACACAAGAACTGCATCCAGGGATCCAGCCCACTGAGGCTGATATGAGGAAGGGTCCTCCCATCATAGTTTAGGACCCCAGAATGATTTCCATGATGTGGTCTAGTTCATTCCACTCCCAGGATCCAGGGGCACAGAAGAGGTTGTGAGGAGGCTCTGGGGGGGCCAGTGCAGGCTCCTTTTCCACTGCAGATGTGTCAATGTCCAGAAAGAAGTCATCCAGGCCGGAGTCCCCCAGGTACCGGGAGCTCAGAGCTTCCAGGAAGACTGGATCAGGTTGGGGCAGCACTTCATTTTCCAGGCTTGGGGGAGCCACTGGATTCTGAGGTGCTTCTGTCTCATCCATGGATGTCTCCAGCTCCCTGAGGATAGAGCCAATAGTGGTGGAAAGGGAGAAATCTTCCTCACCCAGGAAGAGAGGTTCAGGGGGCAGGGCAGGTGCTGGAGCCAGGCGCATGGCAGCCTGCAGCTGCTGCAGGGTATTATGGATGAGAACATGCCTTCGGAGGCTGGGGGCTCTGGGGCCCAGGCTGCGCTGGACTTTGTCTAAGGAGATGCGGAGCAGGGCTTGCTGGTAACTCCGAAGGCCCGCTGGACCCCAGTCCCATTTCTCCTCCTCCTCCTCTTCCAAATCTGAGTGTTTTCTCTTCAAGCCTCCCACCATGATGCTCTGCAGAGAAAAGAGGTGCAAATCAGATGCAAGGTCCTTCAGATCCTACTTTTGCAGGCAGGCCTATATAGTTGCTGGTGATTTTAAATTACTGGAACCTTTGTTTACTCACCTACATAAAATACAGATAGTCTGTGTTGTACAAATCTAAGGAGGTGATTAAATGCATGTCATCAAGAAAACAAGATGTAAACTTAAACATAGCTGGGTTTGAATCCCACTTACTTGCCAGTTGTGGGCTCAGATAGTGAATTTACATCCTTGAGAATCAATCTCCTCATTTGCAGACTAGACTCCTATCTCAAGGCCCTCTGAGTCTTAACTGTTCTCCACAATACTCATTTCTTCCAACATGTCACCCACGAGATAGGTATGGAGTACAGAGACTTGGACCAGAAGCAGGGAATCCTGGGTTTGAATTCTGCCTTGGACACTGCTCAGCTGTGTGATCTTGGGAAGTGACGTGACATCACCTCTCTGGCCTCAGTTTCCTCATCTGTAAAATGGGGATTGTAAAAATACTTCTCACCACGTCATCAAGGAGAACCCGCATGTAATATGCACAGGGCGCATAGTGAACAAAAACCGAATGCCATTTATTTATTTATTTGTTCAACAGTTTTCTCTCTTGAGCCCCTGCTGTATTCGTGTCATCTGGAGACTTTGAAAGGGCACCTATTTGCCCGATTCTTTTTTTTACAGGGAAGATATTTTTGTCCACGCTCTCTTCTTTGACTGGGAGAGCTCCCAAGAGAAGGAAAGGAGCCTTCCTCATTCCTTCCATCTGCGCCTTCAGCTTCCCCCAAAACGCGCCCCATAGGAAAACTTGCTAGAATTCAACTAATGCCAAACCTCGCCCTCTAGCGACCCATCCAATTAGACTTCAGTGCTACACAGGCCACGCCCCTCCAGCCAGCATCCAGGAACGCCCCAATTTGGCCCAGGGGCTTCTGGGAAATGTGGACCAATAGCGACCAGGTACTCGCACTGACGTCAAGTATACACTACAACCCCCAGAGGGCTCCGTTGACAACGGGATGAAACTCCCCCGCCCTCCCTTAGGGCATGCGCACAGGGGCCCCGGCGGATGGGGGAAGGGAACCCGGACGTCCAGCTGCCCGGCGCCGGCGGAGCCCCGCCCTCCATTGCCTCCGGGGCGGCGGGTCCTAGTTCCACGCCCGGAACACCCCTCCCCCACCCAAATCCAGCTCCAAACCGGCCTTCTTCCAGTCCCCAACACCCCAGCAGGTCCAGACTCTTCCCTAAGCTGCTCCCGGGTCTCGAGACCCAGGCCACAACACATTGATCAAAGACGACAAATGCTCTCCGATCCACCCCATAGGGGAGACTGGATATCTTAATTCTGAGATAACTCCCGCAACTCTCCGGTTATACGCTTTCAAACCCCTCGACTTCACCTCCAAATTTTCCGTCCGGCTCCAATACCCGAACACCGAACTCTCCCCGCGGTACCCCCTCCTCTCCACAGCGTCTCCGACTCTAAGAACTCCTTGACTCTAATTCTCCGGTTTTTCCAAAAGCTCGGGATCCCAGCCTTAAACTTCTCGCACCTTTCCGGGGAACAAGCCTATAGAGCCCCGAACTCAGCCCGTCCGGGAAAACTTAATTCTCCTAATCTTCAGACTCCCTGCGCCCAAAGTTCCTTCCCCGGGTTCTCTCTCACTTCTCCAAGAACCCGAAATCTCAACTTCAAACTTCTTCCATTTCAAAATCCTCCCTCACCACCCGTCCGGGATCTTGAACTCTGTGGTCCTAAAACTCTCCAAATCCTATCTGTCACCCTTAATCGGCTCCCTCCACTCCCGCCCAGACCCCGCCTCCGCCAATCTTGGGGGCGCGCCTCCACCTCCCCAACCCAAGGCAAATCCCAAGTCAGGTGAGCACTCCTCACCTCACGGCCAGGTTCACCACGACCACCTCCTGGAACGCCCGCAGCGATGCGACCCCACCAGTGTTGAGTAGGGCCCTCGCTCACCTCCCCGGGGCCTCACAGTCTGGCCATAAGCCACCCAACTCCGCCCCGGAGCCGAGTCGCGAGCCGCGAATGGCTGGAGTCCTGCCTGCCGCAGGGCACCGATTGGCTGGGCGGAGCCACCGCCGGACGCCCCGGGAGGGGCCCTGCCCGCCCTCCCTTCCTCGGCGCCCGCGACCATTTAAAGGATTCCGAGTGGTCAGGGGCCGGGTTTCGCCTTCTGGGTGGAGGGTGGTGGGGTAGTCAAAGCCGCTTGCTTCGACGTAGCTAGGGTCCTTGCGCCGAGCGAGGTTCTCGCTCTCTGCGGTCCCTTCATACCAGGCCTGGACCCCAACCCAGAACTAGACGGGATGGAACTCCCCCCCCCCCCCCGCCCAGCTTTGCAGATGGGCGGGGCAAAGCCGCAGGAGGAGCCGCACCCCCCGGGTTCCGAAGGCAGCCGCCGCAGGGCGAGGGGAATGACGCAGCCAAAGGCCAGCCAGTAGTTGTGCGCAGCCTGTTGCCTGGGCGACCGCGGCCCCGCCCCTTCGTTGCCCAAGTCCTTCTGATCCTGGCGCTTTAAGAAGTCGCGGCTACTTCTTTTTTGGGGGAGAGTACTAGAGATTGAACTCAGAGGTTTTCTACCTCCAAGCTACAGCTCTATTTTATTTTTTTTTATTTATTTATTTATTTTTGCTGTACTGAGGATTGAACTCAGTGGCATTCTACCTCTGAGCTATACCCCCAGCCCTATCTTTTATTCTTTATTTTGAAACAGGGTCTAAGTTGCGGAGTGCCTCACTAGGTAGCTGAGGCTGGCCGCAAACCGGGATCTTCCGTCTCAGCCTCCCAAATGCTGGGATTACAAGCGTGCTCCACCACACCCGGCTCCTATTTTATATTATATTTTGAGACTGTCTCGCTAAATTCCTGAGCCTGGCCTCGAACCTGCGTCCTCCTGTCTCAACCTCCCAAGAACTAAGATTACTGGGTTGAGCCACCACGCCTGCTTTCGCGTCTCCTCTTAATCCTGAGGACTTCTCAGCGCAGTCTGTGGTGGTCCCTCCTGGGATGCCAGGGCTCTCCACCCTTCCTCTCTCAGGATCGCCCCTTCACTGCTGAAAATTATTCGTGGCTCTGCAACGCTATGAAGACAAAGTCCAAACTTCTTAAGCTTTTGCCACAAAGCCCTTGTCATTTGGTTTGTGTGCTCTCCGTGACTCATTTTTGACTTTTCTAAAATGTCTCCAATCGCTCTCCACAAACACAGGGATTTGTGTCTGTTTTCTTCACTGCTTCATCCCCAGTGCCTGCAACTTGACAGGTCCCTAGCAAACACACGCAAAAAATGAGGAGCTGGGCGTGGTGGCGCACGCTTGTAATCCCAGCATTCCCAGCATTCGGGAGGCTGAGACCGGGTTCGCGGCCAGCCTCAGCTACCTAGTGAGGCACTCCGCAATTTAGTGAGACTCGGTTTCAAAATAAAGAATAAAAAATAGGGCTGGGGGGGGGTGTAGCTCGGAGGTAGAATGACCCTGAGTTCAATCCCCAGTACCGCAAAAAAAAAAAAAGAGGAGCTGGGCGTGGTGGTACACGCCTGTAATCCTGTTACTTGGGAAGCTGAGACAGAAGGATGGCAGGTTCGAGTCCAACCTCAACAATTTAGCGAAACCCCGGTTCAAAATAAAAATTAAAGAGCCGGTCGTGGTGGCGCACGCTTGTAATCCCAGCATTCGGGAGGCTGAGACCAGAGGATCCGGGTTCGCGGCCAGCCTCAGCTACCTAGAGAGGCGCTCTGCAACTTAGTGAGACTCGGTTTCAAGATAAAGAATTAAAAAATAGGCCTGGGAATGTAGCTCGGAGGTAGAATGCTCCTGAGTTCAATCCCCAGTACCGCAAAAAAAAATAAAATAAAATAATAAAATATAAGTCTTGGGGTATAGCTCGGAGGTAGAATGCCCCTGGGTTCAATCCCCAATACAACAAACAGAAAAAAACATGGGAAGGATGGCCTCTGGAGTCCTTAAACTTTTTTTAAAGTTTTTTTTGTTTTGTTTTGTTTTTAGTACTGGGGATTGAACTCAGAGGCATCTACCACCAAGCTTCCAAGCTACACACTCAGCCCTATTTTTAAATATTTATTTATTTATTTATTTAGTGGCAATGAGGATTGAACCCAGGGGCATTCTACCTCTGAGCTACACCCCCAGCCCTATTTTATTTTATTTTATTTTTTTTCGGTACTGGGGATTGAACTCAGAGGCATTCTACCTCCGAGCTCTACCCCCAGCCCTATTTTCTATTCTTTATTTTGAAACCGGGTCTCACTAAGTTGCGGAGTGCCTCACTAGGTAGCTGAGGCTGGCCGCGAACCCGGATCCTCCGGTCTCAGCCTCCCGAATGCTGGGATTACAGGCGTGCGCCACCACGCCCGGCTCCTATTTTATTTTATTTTATTTTATTTATTTATTTTTTTTTTTTTGTGGTACTGGGGATTGAACTCAGGGGCATTCTACCTCCAAGCTATACCCCCAGCCCTATTTTCTATTCTTTATTTTGAAACCGAGTCTCACTGAGTTGCGGAGTGCCTCACTAGGTAGCTGAGGCTGGCCGCGAACCCGGATCCTCCGGTCTCAGCCTCCTGAATGCTGGGATAACAAGCGTGCGCCACCACGCCCGGCTCCTATTTTATTTTTGAAACAGGGCCTTACTAAGTTGTGAGGACCTCACTAAATTGCTGAGGCTGGTAGTGAACCTGCAATCTTCCTGTCTTAGCCTCCCAAGTACTGGGATGTACTCCCAAGCATGTGCCACCATGTCAGGTTTAAGGTTTAAAGTTTTTCTTTCTTTTTTTTCTTAGCCAAGAGTGGTGGTGCAAACCTGTAATTTTAGTACTTAGGAGGCTGAGACAGGAGGATCACAGGTTCAAGGACAGCCTCAGCAAGTAGTGAGACTCATCAACTTAGTGATACTCTGTATCAAAATAAAAATTAAAATATAGTGCTGGGGTTGTAACCCAGAGTTAGAATGCCCTTGGGATCAATCCCCAGTAACACACACACACACACACACACACACCAAAAAAAAAAAAAAAATTCTATCTCTGAGCTACACCCCAGCCCTTTTTACTTTGAAATGGGGTCTCACTAGCTGGGTGTGGTGGCACACACCTGTAATCCCAGTACTTGGGAGGCTGCAACAGGAGTATCGCAGATTCGAGGCCAGCCTCAGCAACTTAGCGTGACCCTCAGCAAGTCAGCAAGACACTGTTTCAAAATAAAAAGGGCGGGCTAGGGTGTAACTCAGAGGTAGAACACCCCTAGGTTCAATCCCCAGTACAAAAAAAAAAAAAAAAAAAAAAAAAAGGACCACAGAGAGCTGATGATCTTGGTTGTGGACACAGCAGGTACCCAATAAAAGTTTGTTAAATGCATGTGCAATGTGACCGAGAACCTGGAGCAGTGGCAGAAGCAGAATGCTGCTAGGGGAGGGGAGGCAGTGTCTCCATTCTCCTCTGGAAGGGAGGCTTAAGGCTCCTCAGACCAGTTCTCTGGGTTGGAATTTGTCAACCAGTTGTCCAGCTGTTTGCAGTGTTAAGACAGGTAAGCATTTCTTAGGGGTGCAGAGGTTGGGGAATAGGTGGTGGTGGGATGGGGTAGATGTAGAGAGGAGTGGCTCACCCAGGCCTGGGAAAGGCGTCCATGGGAAACAAAGAGTCCAAAGAGGGACATAATTAAGGGACAGCCCGGCATAATGGCACATGCCTGTAATCCCAGTATTTGGGAGGCCAAGACAGGAGGATCACAGGTTCAAGACCAGCCTCAGCAACTTAGAAAGCCCCTCAGCAATTTAGCAAGACCTGTTTTAAAATAACAATGAAACAACAACAACAAAAAGTAGGGCTGAGCAGCCGGGCGTGGTGGCGCACGCTTGTAATCCCAGCATTCGGGAGGCTGAGACCGGAGGATCCGGGTTCGAGGCCAGCCTCAGCTACCTAGTGAGGCACTCCGAACTTAGGGAGACCCGGTTTCAAAATAAAGAATTAAAAATAGGGCTGGGGGTATAGCTCGGAGGTAGAATGCCCCTGAGTTCAATCCCCAGTACCGCAAAAAAAAAAAAAAAAGTAGGGCTGAGCGGAGAGTGATGGTACACACTTGTAATTCCAGTACTTGAGAGGCTGAGACAGGAGGATCTGGGTTCACTGCCAGCCTCAGCTGCTTAGTGAGGCCCTCTGCAACTTAGTGAGACCCTGTTTCAAAATAAAGAGTAAAAAATAGGGGTGGGGCTGTAGCTCAGGGATAGAATGCCCCCAGGTTCCCTCCCCAGTACCAAACAAACAAACAAAAGTAGGGGTGGATTTACAGCTCAAAGGTAGAATGCGCCTGGGTTCAATTCCTAGTACCTTCCCCCCAAAAAGGGGGCCAGTTCTTCCCCTTCCTCCTTCAAAATCTGCCCCATTCTCCTGGGTCCCTATCTCAGGAAAACTGTACCCTAGTCCCAGTTGTTTACAATTCCTTCCCTTCCAGAGTATTCACCTAGGCTCCACCTGGCCCCCTCAAAGCCCCTGCCTTGGTTCAGCATTCCCAGCCCCCACTCGGGTCCCCTCTGGTTCCCTTCTCACAACAGCCAAAGGAAGCTTTATAAAGCACAACCTGACTGTGCCTGCACCCCTCTCCTGCTCCCCTCCTTGAATAAAACCTCAGAATAAAGCTCAAACTTTTCATAATGACTCTGTACAAGTTGGCCTCCATGGACCGGCTTCTTAGGTCTGACCTCCACCTCAGAGCGGCAGTATTATTAACTACTGGGGACAGATTTTATTTATTTTCTTTTTTTTTTTTTTTTTGGCAGTACTGGGGATTGAACCCAGGGGCATTCTACCTCTGAGCTACACCTCCAGTTCTATTTTTTATTCTTTATTTTGAAACAGGGTATCACTAAGTTGCAGAGTGCCTCACTAAGTATCTTAGGCTGGCTGCAAACCTGGATCCTCCAGTCTCAGCCTCCCAAGTACTGGTTTACAAGCATGGGGCACCACCTCCTCCAGCTTCGGGGATAGATTTTAACTCTTCCAAGGAGCTATGTGCTGGCAGGCCTCCTGACCTTTGCTCACATTGCTTCTTCTGCCAGGAATGCTCTCCTGCCCTAGAACCTTCGTGTGTGTGTGTGTGTGTGTGTGTGTGTGTGTGTGTCACTGGAGATGGAAATCAGGGACGTTCTACCTCCAAGCTACATCCCCCCAGCCCTATTTTTTAGTCTTTATTTTGAAACAGGGTCTCACTGAGTTGGGAGGGCCTCACTAAGTAGCTGCGGCTGGCTGTGAACCTGTGATCCTCCTGTCTCAGCTTCCCAAGTACTGGGATTACAAACATGTGCCACCACGCCTGGTGTACTTTTTTTTTTTTTTTTTTGCAGTACTGGGGATTGAACTCAGGGGCATTCTACCTCCGAGCTACACCCCCAGCCCTATTTTTTATTCTTTATTTTTGAAACAGGGTCTCACTAAGTTGCACAATTCCTCACTAGGTAGCTGAGGCTGGCCAAGAACCCGGATCCTCCGGTCTCAGCCTCCCAAATGCTGGGATTACAAGTGTGTGCCACCACACCTGGCTTTGTACTTCTTATTTTGAAATAGGGTCTAAGTTTCAGAGGGCCTCACTAAGTTGATGAGGCTGGCCTGGAACCTTTGATCCTCCTGTCTCAGTCTCCCAAGTACTGGGATTACAAGTGTGTGCCACCACATGGGACTGCCCTATTTTATTTTTATTTTTGAAACAGGGTCTTTCTAGGTTGATGCAAGTTTCAGTACTTGTTGAGGCTGTCCTCCAACCTGCGTTCTTCCTGTCTCAGCCTCCCAAGTACTGGAATTACAAGCATGTGCCACCATGCCCAGCTGACTTGTTTTATTTTTTATTTGGAAATGGTCTTGATAAGTTGCTGAGAGCCTTGTTAAATTGCCAAGGTTAGCTTCAAACCGTAATCCTCCTGTCTAGGCCTCCTGCTAAACTTTTTGTTGTTGTACTGGGGATTGAACCTGGCCAGGGACATTCTACCTCCGGACTATGCCCTCAGTCCTTTTTTTTTTTTTTTTTTTTTTGCGGTACTGGGGATTGAACTCAGGCATTCTACCTCCGAACTATACCCCCAGCCCCTATTTTTTTTTTTTTTGTGGTACTGGGGATTGAACTCAGGGGCATTCTACCACTGAGCTACACCCCCAGCCCTATTTTTTTATTCTTTATTTTGAAACCGAGTCTCACTAAGTTCCGGAGTGCCTCACTAGGTAGCTGAGGC
>PVLC010020537.1:0-29180 GCA_004027655.1 Graphiurus murinus | reverse complement strand
AAGTGTGCGCCACCACGCCCAGCTCTTATTGACTCTTTGTATACATTTTATGGAAAAATATCTATTCATATATTCTGCTTATGTTTTAGTGGGTTATTTGTCTTTTTACTGATGTATATATTCTGGATTCAAGAACCTAATGAGATACCTGATTTTCAAATGTTTTTCCTATTACCTGCTTTGCTTTATTTGGTAATTTACTCGATAGTATATCACTTACTTGGTAGCATCATTTTCAGCATGAAGAATTTTGACTCTGAAGAAGTTCAATTCATCTGACTTTTTATTGTCACTTGTTATTTTAGAATTGGATCTAAGAAACAATTGCCTAATTCAGATACAGGAGTATTTTTTTTATTATTTCTTTGAGCATATTTTTCTTTAGTTACTTGAAAATATTTATATTAATTGCTTTACAATATTTCACTTTTTAACATAATTTTATTGGTGCATTGTAGTTTCACATCATAATGCACCATCACAATGCCTGACATGCACACACTTGGTGAGCTCCCCTTCTCCTCCAGGGCTCCCTCCCTACTCCTTCTCCTTTCCCATATATGATATTGAGGTTGGCGTTGGCATTCTCATCTAAACACATAATGTCCGTGGAAGTATTTCTTGTTAATTCTCCCTCCCCTCACCATCCCCCTCCCCTGAACCACCTTAAGGCCAATTGATTTTCAACAAAGGTACCAAAAATATACTTTAGAGAAATTACATTCTTTTCAACAAATGGTGTTGGGAAAACTGGTTCTCCAAATGTAGAAAGATGGAATTAAAGTCCAACCTCTCACCCTGTACAAGAAGCAACTAAAGATGAATCAAAGACCTTAAGAATAGACTAGAGACTTTGAAATTACTAGAAGAGGGCATAGGTCCAATACTCCAACCTATAGGCACAGATAGACTTTCCGAAACTCAGTAAGAATCCTAAAGCACAAGAATTAAAAGGAGGATTGATAAGTGGGGTTGTGTTAAGTTAAAGAACTTCTGTTCACTAAAAGAAACCATCAAGATTCTAAAGAGAGAGCTTACAGAATGGGAGACCTTTGCCAACTATTCCTCTGATGGAGGATTAATATCCATGACATACAAAAATATACGTTAGTGAAATTACATTATTTTCAACAAATGGTGTTGGTATATTGGAGAAAAATATATATCACTTCTATCAACAAATGGTTTAAAGTCTAGGGAGAAAGAATTATTTGGAATAATGATACTACTAGGATGCAGTATAATCCTCTGTATTAGGGCCATGGTTCTGAGACAGGCAGAGACAGTTCGAACTAAACCATCTTCTATAGATTACCAAAGTAATCTCTCTTCAAACACCGTTGAGAGCAAGAGTTATCGTATGTTAATAGAATTTGAAGAAAAGAGTAATAATGTATATTGAAAGAGGGGGAAATTGTGACAAAATAATTGTATCTTTTCTGTCAAAGGAGTAATTTGATTTTAACCGCCATCTTGTAATTTGCCACCTTGTAATTCACCATCTTGTAATACTTGGATTCCTTCACAAAATTAGCATCTCAAGAGATTGTAGGTGCTGACCCTCCCCTAATTTCCCCTGTAGCTGACCGGGAAGAATATGAAGCTGTAACTCCCACCAATAGGAGTTCAGCGCAGGAGGGGCTTTGTATTAGGGATATAAGACCCACCAGGTTCTTCCTCAGGTGTGCTCTCTCTTGTATATGTGGGGGCACCCTTTTTTGCAAAAAAGTAAAATTGCCTTGCCAAACAAAAAAAAAAAAAAAAAAGAAAGAATTAAATGAAAGTACACAAATATCTATGTAACTCATTTGTAAATTGTCAAGTCCTGTGGAGGAAGAAAGTGTGGGCTTCTAAATTGTTTAGGGTGATACTGGAAGAAAGACATCATTCTAGATGGAATATACCATAATTGTCATATTAGATTTATAAAAAGGAAAGAAGGACAAAGGCTACAGACTCTTAGTGAAAACCAGGTGGAAGGACTCAATCATGAAACCTATACATAAATAAGAAATCTCCCAAAAAAAGTAATGAGAAGAAACATGACAGCATATTGAAACTTTTAGCCATGCCTGGCAAGTTTAGTGATTACAAACTTAACATGCTATGTCCTAGCTGCCTTATAGTGTTATTCCTTTGAGTAGTTAGAATGCTGATGAAATCCAAAATATTGAAGCTAATTCAAGTACTGAACAATAGTGCAACATATTCTTTCTAACTTTAAAGAAAGCAGTGAGGTGGAATAAAAGAGCTCTGCTTTGTGAATAATCCAAATGTGTGGCCAAGGAAAGGACCTAACCCCTTCAATGCTTTAGGTGACAAAATGTCCCTGTAACAACACTGAAAAGAAAGTCAAAGTGCCACAAGACTTAAGTGGCAGGTGTAAGAGGACATATTATTTCTATTCATCATTTTAACAATGGCAGAAGAATCACCTCAGGCTCATGAACGAACATCTTTTCTTCACCAGATGTTTGGCAAGAGCCCACAAGTTTTATTTCTATTTAGGTAAAAAGAAAACTAGGAGGCTATTTTCCCAATTAGTCTATTTAGCTGATTTTCAATAGAGAAAGAAAATTCAGACCACTTGCTCATTCCACAAGTAAATGTCTGACACATAGCTCTTTTCAATAAATGGTACAGTAGTAAAGGAGAGAAATAAAGGAAAGAAAATATAAGAAGGGTAGGAAGATAGGAAGGAAATGACTATCATTTGGAGCTCTAAGATATTGTCGTTGTTGTTATTTTTTATCATGGTCATTATCATTATTATTTTTATCATCAATAGAGACATGATTTTGGCGGAGAGGAAGAAAGAAAGGGAAAATATCCTAGGAATCAATTTAATGACCTTAATTATTAGGTTCAGAATTAACCCAAAGTAAAACAATTATGTTAATGGTATTGTAAAAAATAGGATATATCACCAAAGATGCATGTGATTTGAAAATGAAAAGGTTGGATGTCTTTATTTTTACTTACTTTTAGACAGCACTAAATATGTGGCAGGGGTACCCATGGAAACATAGCATGACTAGATACCTTTGTGAAGTTTCTGAATGTTTAAACATTTAAGATGTGAGGCCTCCTTGGTATGAGAGTCTAATTCATTTTGGCAGTTGACAGTTTGTTGGCAGTTTACACTTGGTAAGTGCACCTGACTCTGTCAGTCTGTTTTCATGAGCTACCTACCTGTCACACTGTGAGTGGCCTCCCTCCACTTTCACAGAGGATGTCTTTTTTATTTATTTTCCTCATGAAGATTTAAAGTGACTGCAGTTAAAGGCCACCTAATCAGTCTTTGTGATGACACCATGTCTGTACAATAGATATCAAAATATCACAAATGTAATATTGTTTTAAAAAATGCCAGTTCAGAATTTTTCTTTAAGTTACCATCTAATACTGAATGGACATTGAAAGTCAGATACTTGGTTGAAATCCTTGTCTTTCTGTTATTCCTTGATTAGCAACCTCTTCTTCCACAATAAAAGTAGTAAAATAAAAGATGCAAAGATATATGGAGAAAAAATTATTTTTAATATTAGCATTGGATATATTATCAGCCCTCCCAAGTACTATATAAAAGAGCATGCATTTGTATGATCCTGAACTCTTACATAATAGAGACAGTGATACCTTTGGGATGACATTACTCAAATAATTGTGTATAGCTTCAGTGACTTCAAATGTAGGGTAGATTATGTATGATACATCACCATAAATGGAAAAGCTCAAAGAAGAAAGGTAGAAAGTCAGACCTTCCTCAGGTCACTACAGAGAATCAAATTCATTCCTCCATAATACATACACCAAAAGCACTAGAAAACTGATGCTGTAGATAAGAGCAGCTTGACTAGTTGGAGAATAGAAAGTAAATATAGGAATAAAAAAGAATGATACATCTTGTATCACTTGAGAGTTGAAAGGTATCCAGGTATGGTGGGATATAGTCATAATCCCAGAACTTGAGAGACTGAGACATGAGGGTCACAGGTTTGAGGCCAGTCTCATCAACTTAGTGTGACCCTCACTCACCCAGCAAGACCTTGATTCAAACATAAAATAAAAAGGTTTGGGAGTGTAGCTCATTGGTAAAATGCCCTTGGATTCAAACCTTAGTACTAAAAAACAACAAACAAACAAAAAAGAAAACATTGTGAGGTGTGACAAGAGTAAAGAAGGGAAGATTCATCTCAAAATCAACCTTCTATATAATTATTATGTGAAAATAACTTCTCAGCCTTAGTAAATCTACTAAGTCTTCTCTAAAAGATTTAAAGTGCCCGACCTGCATATAATTGGAGTGGGAATGGAAATATGATTTCTATATTACCAATATATGTATTCCTATGGTTATTTTTTTTAATAGAGATGCTTTCAAAGAAGTTAAGGTTGTCTGTTTAAAACACCTAAGAGTAGCAAACTGATTATTTTCAGACCCCTAGGGAAAAAAATGCTGAAAAATTAAAATGAAAATATGTTCCTTGGCTCAAAATAAATGTTAAGCAAACCATTGTTTAAAAAATCAGTACTCTACATCAAAAGTTAATATAAAAACTAGAGAAGCATTCTAGCATTCAACAGACCAAGTAACATTTACTTGGAAATATTAGTGAACACCACGTCATCTAGATTCCAGGTGTTACACTGTGAATCTGAAATGTCCATCAAAAGCATATGTGTTAAAGGCTGGGTCCCCAATGCAGCCATGTTCAGAGATGGCACTTTGGGGAAGTTATTGGATCATGATGGCTCTGGCATCATCAAAGGGTTAATCCACTGATTAATTCATAATTGAATGGACTATTGGGAGGTGGTATAAAATGTAGGAAATACAGTTGAATTGGAGAAAGTGGGTCATTGAGAGAGTGTCCTAAGAGCATATGTCTTCTCTCTCTCTCTCTCTCTCTCTCTCTCTCTCTCTCTCTCTTTCTCTCTCTCTCCGCCCCATTCTTGGTTGTCAGGAAGTTAGCTGCTTTCTTCCACCATGCCTTCTGCCATGATGTTTCTGCCTCACCTCAGGACTAAAAGCAATAGCACTAACTGATCATGGACTGAAAACACTGAATTCATGAGTCAAAAATAAACCTTTCCACATTGAAGTTGTTTTTCTCAGGGATTTTGTTGAAGTGACAAAAAGCTGGCTAACACACATGGTATGAGAGTAATTACCTCAATGGGAGAATTTTTATAAATATACTGTAAAATACATTTAGTATGAATCACATCAGAAATTATTAGGATGAGAAATATTTTATTCAGGGAAGAGAACTGAGAGATAGAAATTGGAGTGTTTTAAGAACTGAATTATTAGTCTAGAGCTAAGTATTAAAAATAAAAATGACAATGACTATCAATAAATAATTCATTACTGGCAAGAGAAAAAATCTATTAAATTGAAATAGGATTATCAAAGGAACAATGATAAAAACTATGTATCAAGAAGTGTTTTATTGTAAAGATTAAAAGCCATGCATAGAGAAGAGCTAATTTAGTTTGTTTCAACACACACAAAAAAAGAGATTAGAAGCAAAAAGCTACTCTTGTTTGAAAATAAAAGTCTGTGAATTACTTCAAGAAGGCAATAAAAACTATATAAACTTCCAGCTAAATTTTGTACATTTAAGAAGATAAAAAGAAAATTAAGAATTCAAGCACAAATAACAATATGTCAATTATTGAAATATGGAGGATGACAGAGAAATTGAAGTCTTTCTAGACCTATTATTAAAATAATTAGATATATTCATATTAAAACACATATCAGAGAGAGGATTTAGCACACACTTTGAGGATTCTTGAAGATAACGTTGTGGTATCAGAAAAAACCTCAGAAATTTTGCCTTATTTTGTTCTTACAGATCAATTTTCTCAAGAATTCCTAAATGATATACATAATACAAAATATTATTTCTACATACTGAACCAATGAATGATACTGTGTAATTATAATGGTTCATATCACATGTTAAGGGTAGAAAAGGGAAGAAAGGGTAAGGGAGTATAGAAAAGAGAAAGGCCAAGAACAGAGAATACATTTAACAGAGGCAGGACACTTTAAACTGTAGCCAGGGACATTTGCAAGGATGTCATTGCAGTTTTAGAAAACTACATAGTCACCACTACAATGTCAGGGGCTGAGAAATTTTTATCAAATATATTATTGAAGGGAAATCACAAAATAATCTTGTATTGAATGTTTAGAGGGGACTGGATCTAAGAAACTCACAATAGAAAGATTCCTCATTCTTTAAAGACCACCAACTTCAAATCCAATTTCTAAGAAAGGCAGCAGTACTTCTCACTATATTTGCAAATGATTATTTAGCTTCTGGGTTAAAATAATTACCTATTTAGCTATGTAATACAAGATTGGAAATTTTTACTTATGTTTTAGGAAAATTTATGCATTTTTATTAAAAAGATATCTTCATAGAATATTGGTTACCAGAGACTGTGAAGGGTGGTGGGAAGGGGAATAGACAGAGGATGATTAATGACTGGAAGGTTGCAGTTGGATAGATTAAATAACTTCTGAAGTTCTAAAGCACAGTAGAACTAAAGTCGACAATTGAATTTTTCAAAATAGCTAATAGAGAAAATTTTGAATGTTCTCAACACAAAGAAATAACAAACATATGAGGTGATGGATGTGCCAGTTACCCTGTTCTAACCATTACACATTGTATACATCTATGATATATTACACTAAGGCCCATAAATATGAATAATCATTATATATTAAAACTTTAAATATATATCGTCATATAACTTTTCATACTTGGGTATTTTTGAGTTATAAAAATCTAAATTCACATGAAATACTTTTGTGTGTGTGTGTGTGTGTGTTTGTGTGTGTTTGTGTGTGTGTGTGTGTGTCTGTGGCACTGGGGATTGAACTCAGGGGCATTCTACCTCTGAGCTATATCCCCAGAACTATTTTATTTTATTTTGAAACAGTGTCTCATTAAGTTGATGATAATCTCACTACTTGTTGAGGTTGTCCTCAAACCTGTGATACTCTCATCTTAGCTTCCCAGGTCCCAGGATTACAGGTATGTTCTACCATGCCTGTGTCATATGGCATACTTTAAAATATCTGAAGATGTGTTTGTCATTTGAAAATTGAGTATCTTTGGCTATTTCCTATAATTTTTTCATGGCTTACTCAAAAATTCATCTGTTAACAGATTACACACACACAAAACACCAGAATTCAAAGTATATACATTATTCATAAAAATGAAGATTAAAAAACAACAATTTCAAAATATCAAAAATTTCAAAGTGTTGCCGGGAGTGGTGGTGCATGCTTGTAATCCCAGCATTCAGGAGGCTGAGACCTGAGGATCCGGGTTCACGGCCAGCCTCAGCTACCTAGTGAGGCACTCCGCAACTTAGTGAGACTCGGTTTCAAAATAAAGAATAAAAAAAAATAGGGCTGGGGGTATAGCTCGGAGGTAGAATGCCCCGAGTTCAATCCCCAGTACTGAAAAAAAAAAAAAAAAAAAAAAAAAAAAAAAAAAAAATTTCAAAGTGTTAATATACTCCTCTTTCAGTTATCATTAATTTGCTTTTATTAAATTAACTATTATTCTGAAAGCAAGTAGAAAGCAGAATTTCTATATTTTTTCCATCTCATTATGTGTATATTATTTAGATATTGATACATTTGTATGGAAACAAAGAGGATTTAAGGGGGCAAGGTGTCCCATATACAAAGAAAAGAAACCCATATCCAGGAAAGAAAATATGTGGTAATCATGAAGATGCCTCTCAGACTTCTGCTGAAGAGTGGACTTTGGCCCCTGCTCTTACTGGTTTATCATGGCATTTATGCTAAGACATACTACAGTGGGTGTATTTCAGCAAACTGCTGAACATAGCAGGGATAATAATTCAGACCAATTACTGCAGATCTTGTGGACTTCCCATTAGCATTGTAAAATGCAGATGGTCCTTGATATAATAATGATGGTTCAGCTTTTTCAACTTTATGTTGGTGTGTAATCAATACTCAGAATCTGTTCTTCATATTTTAAATTTTGATCTTTTCCTGGACTAATGCTATGCAGTATGATACTATTTCACAATGCTGGGATCACAGAGGTGAACAACTGATACTCTAGCTAAGGTTCCCAAACTTACTGACTTCCAATCCCCTTTTTGAAAAAAAAAAAAATTTTTTTTCTCAGCACCTCTCTGGGTACTCCACCCATCCCCTTATTTTTATCCAACCCCCCCCCCCACCACAATTGCACCAGAGGTTACTACCAATCGCCCAAAATTCATTCCAACCAACATTCTTCCCAGGGGGGCAGTGTGGCCCAATTTGGGAACTTATGCTAGTGGTAAGTTAAGTATATTAAATACATTTTAAACTTAAGTGATATTGTGAATCTACAATGTGTTTATCACATTGAGAAGTTTCTATATTTTTATAACTGTGGTATAATCTGAGGTCACTCCTATATAACCCTCCATACTTTCCCATTCTTATCTGAAAGAATCTTCCCACTCGTTCATAACTTCCTTTTCTTTACAAACATCCTAGCCAATAAATCTGTTCAATGTCTAGTTTTAGTTTCATGTGCATGTGATTCTTAGATGACTCAAACATCACTGAGTACATTTTTCTCAATTTGTAAGTGATAGCTGAGAGACTGAGCTTTATACCCAATCTTACAGGGTTGGGGGGAACATAAAATTTAGGTGATTAGATAGGAGGGCTTTCTAAAAATGCCTCAGGCTCTTAGTGGGAAATGTTTAACCTCATACACTAGACTAAATGGAGGAAAGACCTAAGAGTGTCCAAAATGCATCTTTCAGTTGCTCAATTTCATATATTTTTTTAAAGATAATCTACTCCTAACCTAACTTCTTGTCAAAAACAAAAGTAAATGTTCTCTTGAGGAGTAAAATATAATTCAGATACTGGGCTTGTATTATAGTTTTTCACATGTAATGCCCAACACTAAATCAATAAATGTCCTGGCATACAAGAAATTACAACTTCAAAAAAATGAAAGGAAATAGGAGAAACAGCCCACAGGAATTCAAGTGATGGTATTAGCTGAGGTAAAATTTAAAATATTTATAATTGATATGTTAAGGAAATTAAATGTTCAAGAAATTTTGGCTGAGACCTGGAAATAATGAAGAGATGTCAAATGGATATTATACAAAATAAAAAATAAAGCCTAAAATTAAAACTTGATAGATAAGCTTAATAGTAAATGATATAAAGATAAACAAAATTAGTTAATTGAAAGTTAGATAAGTATAAAATGTCCAAATAAAGGCAGATATAAAAATAAAAATATAGAAATGAATGTGATACATATAGAACATAATATTAAAAATATAAAAGTATATAGTTACAGAATTTAAGAGAAAAATGGCACATATACAATATTTAAAGAATAATTAATTATTGATATTTTATAAAATTGACTCAATATATCTAGTTATAGAATAAAATGCTATAATAATACTTCTAGTTCTTGCTGTGACTAAGTAACAAAAACTTGAAATATGCCCACACATTAAATGACATTTAAAATAAAAAGATACAAAGCAAAACTGTTAGGGAAAAACAAATCAAATTTGTGTAATAATTCTGATAATATTTGGTTACTTAAATTTGACTTTGTATATAGAATTATTATTAATACCCAATTTTTAATCAGAATGGCATGATTTGAAATGTCAATATTTGAGCACCTCTAATTACCTCGTGTGTGTGTGTGTGTGTGTGTGTGTGTGTGTGTGTGTTACTAGGGACTGAACTCAAATGCATTCTACCTCTGAGCTATACCCCCAGCCCTATTTTATTCTTTATTTTGAAACAGGGTCTCAATAAGTTGCAGAGGGCCTCACTAAGTAGTTAAGGCTGGCTTCAATCCTGTGATCCTGCTATCTCAGCCTCCCAAGTACTGGGATTACAAGCATACACCATCATGCCCAGCTACCTCTAATTACCCTTGCTTGAAGATGGTCATAATATAATTTAGTAATAAACAAATATAAGCCTTAAAAAAGTATGTCACTATTAACAATTTTTTTGTTAAGAAGACACTAGCTTCATAGTCTCTTAAGCTTTGTATTTTATAAAATATTTAGGAAACGTTAATACATTTACCTTCCAAAGATGCCAATCATAATTTATATTTCAGCTACATGGAAGTTACTATATTTAATGTTTAAACTCTACTAAACTCTACTACTGGAGTGAAATTTAGAATGCATGCCTCACTAAGATAACTATAATTACAAGTCTATGTAGACTAACAGTATTAGGTTTATGTACAATGCACTAATGTCATTTTTTCATGTAGATGACCACTGCAATTGCAATACCATCAAAATGCAGATGAATGACTTTTTTGACCAAATATCCAGGTTTACAAACTTCTACTCAGCAGCTGTAATGGGAAGCTTGTCGCAATGTGCACAACAAAACCTTCAGGCAAATAAGAAAAAAACAAAAGAAAACCCACCTACTGATCCTGATGCTCTGGGGCCATCTCCTTTATTGATGTTAACTTCTAACCTAACTGTAAAGAACCCAATTCAATAATTGAGACCAGTTTCTCTTTTTCCTTTAGGTCAGTTAGGATGAGATCTGATTCCTGGCTAGGCAGGGCCTTTGTTCCTTTTCAGCATTGAAGAAGCTATAGAAGATGACCTTTCAACCTTCATCAACCTCCAAGATGAAAGGATCCATGTCTCAGAGGAGGAAAATGAGGTAGGATAGGAAAAATAAAAATAGGTAGAAAGGAGACAAATTGGAAAGGAATGAGAAACTATAGTCTTAAAATTTAGGAATTTCATAATCCTTATCTTTATCCTACAAGCGCTATTATTTCTTAGGCAAAATTCCTCAATAGGCCCACACTTTTAATAATAATGGCCCATCTCCCCACCTGAGATTCCTGAGATACTTGGTAAATAAAGGATCCATAAGGAAGGTCTGACACTTGGTCAAGATCAGATGCCACCCAGACACCACCCAACTGAGGATTCTGCGAATTCCACTTCTGCTGTGTGCCCCTACCCATCCCCTCATAGAGGTCTCCTAAAAAGAAGAACTGTGAAACTCCCAAAGGAGCTCTCTCCCTCTTAATATGGCACACATTCTCCCTTGAATGTGTACCTTCACCCCCACTTTCCTAAATAAACTTCTATGTTTGTCTCTGAAAAAAACAAAACAAAAAGATATATGAAAACCCATTTTGCAATACTGGATCACAGGCAGCAGAAGACCATGATTACTGAGAAAAGGAGAATAAACAAGGTCATGCTTGATACAATTGAATTTAGAGTCTGTACAGAGCTTCCAGAGCACAGTGCAGAGAACCCAAACAGTCTAGTAGTCTTCTTGAGTTGAAGAGCAGAGCTCATAATCTGGAAATATTAAAAGAGCTAGAATTTCTGGAACGAAGTTGGAGAGAGGAGAAACCTATATATAGAGAGATCTCAAGATTTACTGAACACAGAACATGTATAAAGTACAAAATCATAAGGAAAAAAATCAGTATAAAATTTACAAGTTCTGACAACCAGTAATAAAAGATATACTCAGTATACAATAGAAGACATTACCTTCAATAAGAGAGATCAATCAAGGGGAAAATATCTAGAAACGATACTATAAAGATACGGACAGGGATTGTAAATATGTGTTATATATTTAAGAAGTAGCAGAGGAATAAGCATTAGAAGGGTAAAATGCAAAAGGAAAAAAAATGATCTAAAATATACCTCTGAAAGTAAAATATAATTTCAGGTATGAAAGTAAATATACTGTGTTAGAATTCTAACAAATCTGATATTCCAGGGCAAACTATTAAGGAAGTAAGTCCAAGCTAACACATTAAAAACTAAACATTAAAAAATAGATTAAAGACTGAAAATAAATGAAAGAACATAAGTGAGTCATGGGATAACATCATAGAGTTTAATATATGTCTATTGAAGTCTCCAAGGAAGGGGGAAAAGGGAAAAAAAATCCATAGTAGTAATTATCAAATGTTTCCAAATTTGATGAAATTGTGTTATTCACATCCAAAAAAAAAAAAATCAATGTTCTTTCAATAGAAGTTGGAAGACACATGAAGAACACACCAAGACACATTATATAATGTTGTTTATTAGAAATAAAGAGAAAATCTTAAGAGTAATGGAAATGATTATTTATATAAATATATATATATGATTTATATCTGGAAAAATAATAATATAAATTATGTTTGATTGCATGCCAGGAACAATGTGAGATGACAATGAAACATTTAAATGACATTTAAAAACTAGAATTTACAGAGTGAAAATTAATTTTTATTTATTTATTTTTAATTTTTTTCTTTTTTATTAATTAATTTATTTTTTCAGCACGGATTTTTTATACATTTCTTGAGTACAACAGGATTACATAGACATTTATGACATATCAATCATTGTCAGATCACAAATAGCACCACTTCTTCATTTCACACCTATAGCCCACATTCTTAACATAGCCTGGTAAATCAAACTTTCTAGAGTCATAAAACCATACTCCTTTAGGGTCATATATTTACTTTCTAAGAAGCAGGAGGGTCTTTCATCTACCCATCCTAGGGGCAATCTCTAGACTTCGAGGCGCCAATGTAGCCATAGCAGAAGAGTCAGTATAATTGCTCATGTATGCAGATAGCAACTGCCAGGGGGAAAAGGGCCCAGCTGGGCTCCCACAACTCCCCCGTTTTTATTTTAAAATGCACGAGAGACTGTGCATAATCTTACCCGTCATGGGGTCTTGATGAGTCATTCAAGGAGCCCTGTCTTAGGTTGATTTGCGCTGAGAAAATGGAACTCGTCATTGACTACCAGGTCCTGTGTGAGGCAGTGCTTGCATTTTTGTGTGTGTGTGTGATACTGGGGATTGAACTCAGGGGCATTCTACCTCCAAGCTACACCCCCAGCCCTATTTTTTATTCTTTATTTTGAAACCGAGTCTCACTAAGTTGCGGAGTGCCTCATTAGGTAGCTGAGGCTGGCCGTGAACCGGGATCCTCCTGTCTCAGCCTCCAGAATGCTGGGATTACAAGCACGCGCCACCTCGCCCGGCTAGTGCTTGCACTTTTATTCCATGTAAATCTGCTCATATACTAACATAGGCATTGATCACAAGGCGTATAACGAGTGGTAGAATGCATAAACCTAGAATGACTATTGCTGTTGCTACAATAACTCTTCCTAGCAAGGAGGTAAACGAGGACCAGGCTTGAAGCCAATCTACAAATGTCTTAGCTTTTCTGCCAGATTGATAGAAATGGGCTCCGCATTACGTAGATCCAAAATCTCCGGGTATAACTTTAACAAATCTTTTTTTTTTTTCATCTTTCCCTTATTTGGTGCACTGTAATTACACATCTCTGCTGGGTACAAGCCAGTATAGGTAAAGACATCCATGCACACATTTCTCATTTAACCCTTCCCCAATTCCTGCCCCACTCCCTTCTCCTCCCTCCTTCTCAAGGTCAGTTTAGTGATTGACTTTGATGTGATCTTGAAAGTACATCATGCACATTAGGGTGTCCTCCCTTCCCCCATCACCTTCTATTAAGTCAAATTCTTTGTTCACCTAAAGATTCTCCTTCATCTGGAGTCCCTCTTATGTCCCATTTTCTCCCGAGCTTCCACATATTAGGGAGAGCATTCGATTTTTAACTTTTTGTGACTGACTAATCTGCAAAAGGAAGAATCTGCAAAAGGAAGACTTTTTTTAACAAAAAACTTGATGAATTAATTGCTGACAAACCTTATAAAATTATTATTAAAGAAAGATCTTCAGTCAGAAGGAAGATATCAGAAACATTGATCCAAGAAATAGAATAAAAAACACAGAAAATGGTAAAACTAACTGAAGGTACCTTTTTAACTTTTGAATATTCTAAAAACTCTAGTTGAGGCGGGCGTGGTGGCGCACGCTTGTAATCCCAGCATTCGGGAGGCTGAGGCTGGAGGATCCCGGTTCACGACCAGCCTCAGCTACCTAGTGAGGCACTCCGCAACTTAGTGAGACTCGGTTTCAAAATAAAGAATAAAAAATAGGGCTGGGGGTGTAGCTTGGAGGTAGAATGCCCATGAGTTCAACCCCCAGTACCGCAAAAAAAAACCTCTAGTTGATTGTTTAAAAATAAAAGTAGTAACGACGCATTGTGGATTTTATAGCATACATAAAATAAAATCTATGAGAAGTTAAATGTGGTAGCACTTGCCTGTAATCCCAATACTTGGGAGGCTGAGATAGGAAGGTTTCAGGTTCCAGACCAGCCTCAATTACTTAGGAAGACATTGTTTGAATGTAAAAAAAAAAAAAAAAAAATGGGTAGAGGTGTGGCTCAGAGGTATAATAACCTTGGCTTCAGTCCCCAGTAACACACATGCATACACACACACACACACACACACACACACACACACACAGATATATCAATTGCAGAAATTCTGGAAGACAATTTCTACATTATCAGGAAAAGCTGAAGATACTTCTAGTATATGAGTTTTAAAAGCAACAGCTATTCCAGATATCAATCAATGATAGCGGAAAAGTATTATAAACACACATCCACACATAGAATACACACATAGAATATATAAGGATATTCACAGGAGCTTTATTTGAAAAAATTCCTAACCTGGAAACAACAATTGCACTGGCAGAATCTGTCTGATCCAACTATTTTGGAACTCTGTAGCCTATTTGTGTTGTTGTTACTGGGGATTTTTGTTGTTATTGGGGATTGTCCAAACTACAGTCCTAGCCCTTTTTATTTTTACTTTATTTTGTATTTTTGAAACAGGGTTTTGTTAAGTTGCTGAGGTTCTCATTAAGTTTTTAAGGTTGGCCTTAAACCTATGATCCTTTTGTTTTAGCTTCCCAAGTACTGGGATTACAGGCATGCATCACCATGCCCAGCTTCTGTAACTTCTTTGAAAACTTCCAACTATCAGAAGTCATGGATAGTAAATTGCAACTTATTTTTTTATCAATTTCAGTTTATATCAGCTATTCATTCCCTACCACCAAGGCAGGTGGCCATGTACATGATACTACTATAATTTTTTAGGCTTAGGGTGGGTAATAAAGACACTGTCTTCCAGTAATTGTGTTTGGGTGAAAATTTCTATTTCTCATTTCAGAGATTCAGACACATAGGCAGGCAGACACCATTGGAATATCCCCTCCACTATGGCAAACCCCTGCACCTCTCACTGAAGCAATTCCTATGAGATTACAGGGTTCACCTGCTTCATTTTCCTCTTTTTTTCCCTCTTAGGGTTTCACACACTTAAATTTTATGGCATTCAAACCACCATATATACAGAGAATTTAAGCAGTAGTGGTGCATGTCCAAGGAAAGGCTTGAGCCTAAACAAACATTAGAAGATCTTATGTTTACATCACAGGTTTGTATGCACAGACACAATCTGTAATAATAAAATAAATCAACAACACTAGGGATGAGGAGAGTGTCTAATTTGCAGAATTACAACATTAGATTCAAATGTCTAGTTTTTAGTAACAACAATTATGACAAAATCACAAGGCATACAAATAAACAAGAAATATGGCTTATACAAGGAAAAACTAAACTAACACAACTGTAACTAAGAAAGACCAGATGCTCAGACAGTTGAAGGAAGATATGAAGTAAAATAATATAAATAATGTATGAACAAAATGTAAATATAAAAATATAAGAAATTTATCAGAAACAAAATAAATATTGGAATTGACAAATGCAAGTACTAAAATAAAAAGAGATTGAATCACTAGAGAGATTCAAAGGAAGAATTGGGCAGGTAGAAGAAGAATCAGTGAACTTGAAGATAGACAAATGAAATTATGGAGTCTGAGAAACAGAAAGAAAATCAATTTAAGAAAAGTTACTAGAATATTGAAACCCATGGGACATCATCAAGCAGACAAACATATACATGTGGGAATTCCAGAAATAGAAAGGAAAGGAGAGATTATTTGAAAAAATAATACCCAATGTTCTTAAATTTGATGAAAGTGATGAATATAAACATCAAAGAAATTCAATGAACTTCAAGTAAGTTGAGTGCAAAGAGACCCACACTAGGGCACATTATAAACAAACCATTGAAAGAAAATTTA
This sequence comes from Graphiurus murinus, assembly GCA_004027655.1. Classification (NCBI taxonomy): domain Eukaryota; kingdom Metazoa; phylum Chordata; class Mammalia; order Rodentia; family Gliridae; genus Graphiurus; species Graphiurus murinus. Next base: position 13,006 of record PVLC010020537.1, on the reverse strand, counting down.
AAGCATCAAGCGAGCAGTGATACATAACAGACAAAGGACCATCTACAAGATCATCAGACTTCTCATTAGAAATTTTGGAGGCCATAAGGTAGTGCGATGAAATATTCAAAATGCTGCAAGAAAAAAAAATAGCATCAAGATGAAGGAGAAGTAAAGAGCTTTCAAAATAGTAATCATGTAGAGAAATCTGAAAATTTTCTATATAAAATGAAACTGTAAAATGAGTAGAATTATAAATATATTTATTATGTTATACTATATGCTCATCCATACACAATTGCATATAAGCCAATATTATTACATCACTTCAGGACAAATTAAATGTATTTAGTATTTGTAAGACCTTTCCAATAATTAAGTGGAAAAATATTTATATTAAGTTATAGTAGTCCAAGAATCTATTGTATAATATGTAGTGCTAACAGTAGGAGAATAGAAATGTAATATAATACAGTATACTATATGGTAGTATAATATAATATATAGAGGTAAGTGAAACAATTAACTTTAAAAAAGTAAAGGAAGGAAAGAAAATACAGAGTGGATCATACTAAGTGGAAACTAATAGTAATATGGGAAATTTAAACTCAGATACATCAATAATTACTTCAATTAAAGCAACAACATTAAAACTACATTTAACAAAAAAACTTCATCTACATATTGCTTACAAGACGTACCTTAAATAGTATTTAAAATGTTTTATACTTAAATCTTTATAATTTCAACCTTTCAGCACCACAAATATCCAGAGGTTCATAACACACATAGTTAAAAAAAAATTATTTCAGTTTGTTCCTATAAATATATCCAAGTCAGAAATAACAGAAAGGCATGCCAGACATAAATACATGTTTTTAATAATAATATAGTAAATGGAATTAATTTTTTCTTTAAATCTGTTTGCATTTGAACTCTTTTTGTGGGTCATACATATACTAAAAGTATATCATCATGATTCTATTTTTGAACACTGTGAATAGCACATTTCTGCAGAATTAACATGAGTGAACCATTTTGTAGCATATGCTCATTGCAATGTGGCTTTCCTCCAGGGTGAAAATGTCAACATAGCCTAGCAACTTTTCAGAAAAACAAAAAGTGAACTTTTATTGTTTCTAGGCAAACATAAATATCCTAGGCAGTATCATGACAGACTGATTAATGGACTCAGAAGAAAGGGGAGAAAATAGATCACTTTTATCATTTGACTGGTCTTAAGCATCCTTTCTTAATTTTCTTGCTGTGCCAAGATATTTTTTTTTTTGCTTGAAGGATCAATACAGTTATTCACTGTGATTACTGGAATAAAAGAATATGGTTTTAGGGTGCTGAAGTGCTTTTAAGATAAAATAAAAGATGGCTCCATATTCAAGAAACAGAGGCTTGTTAGCTAGTTTCATATAACATTTTGTAGTAATTCATGTATGTAAGTATAAAATTAAATGTGTGCATACATTAAAATGCATATAACATATTAATATGCAAATATACCTATTTTTATTTACATACACAGTTCCTATCTAACTAGTTTCATCACAATACAAAAATATCTTCTAAACATCAACAGAAATTTTCATTACCATTTATAATACATGATCCATTGCTCTCTGATTTGATATATGCATGTTGAAAGAAACAGTCTTGATTTTCCTTAAATGAATATGGCTCTTCTTTAAATTTATTTTTCATCAAACTTAAAATGAATTTAACTCAACTCTAATTTTTAGTCTATGCTACTAAATGTATCTTGCTCAGTCTCCCATCATTGATTTTCAATATGATGGTTTCTTTCAAAATATAAAAATATAAAAATTTATTTTCCAGATGAGCACACTTTTAAAAAGTCACAGGCAATAGAACCTACAAGCTCACTTCTTTAATTCTTGGAATTCACAAATTTACTAAGCTCCCAGAAATTTAAAAATAGCATAATTAGTCATTGAAATTTGAATTTGAAGGACAGAAAATTATAATCAGTTAAAATTTTTGAGATTAGCATGAGAGAAACCAATTTTCACTATTGGCAAGAAAGAATTTTTTGTTTACAAAAATGTAAATTATTTTCTGCTTGAGTTCATTTTGCAGCTCCTGGGATAGCAATTATTATTTAGCAAACATAGAAAAAGTAATACTTTTTTTGCTAAGCTTAATTAGCAATATTAGTAATCTTTAACTTCTCCCTCAAAAATAATATGCAAGTGTGTTTCCTCCACAACTTAGAAATAGCGTCTGTTCAAAAAGTACTTATGTAAAGCAGAAAGAAACATCTTACAGACAGGCCTCAAAAGAGTCTTGAGAATCTCATGAAGGCAAGAGTTTGGAGGAGAAGAGAGGAAGGACATAAAGAAGAGCAGAGAGCGTTAAGAATATCTTCTTGCCAGACTAAGAAAAAAACACAGAAAGCACAGCTTCTAACTATGATTCTGAAACTCAAATCTGTCTTTGCTGGCATGGAACCAGAGATGAATGAAGCAAGCAGCACTTTTTGTTTGGCACAAGTCTCCAAGTGTGCCTCCAAAAAGCCAGACGTTTGGCAGAAAGAGACCCCAAACATCCAGATGACTGACTGAATTTTTCTTCTTTCACACTTAGCAAGGGAAGTCATTTCAGCTCCCACGTATGAGAGGCAGCCTATCCACATACTTAGTATTTCATTCTCTAAGCTTACCATTCTCCTATTTTGATTATAAAATCCAATGGCTTCCAACATTTGTTGTTGTTGTTGTTGTTGCTGTGTGTGTGTGTGCATGTGTGTGTGTGTGTGTGTGTGTGTGTGTGTGCGTGTGTGTGTTTTCACACCCAAATCTAGGACCAAAGTGTCATGCCTGGAGAATTACATGATGAAATTTGTATCTTATATTGTCAATGGGAACAAACGTCAAAGAGCGATAGGTACTCATGTAAAGAACACACAGAAAGAATTCCCACTGGCCAAATCTGAAACTATTTGAGCTATTTTAAAACTTATAACTAAGCCGGGCGTGGTGGCGCACGCTTGTAATCCCAGCATTTGGGAGGCTGAAACCAGAGGATCCGGGTTCGCGGCCAGCCTCAGCTACCTAGTGAGGCACTCCGCAACTTAGTGAGACTCGGTTTCAAAATAAAGAATAAAAAATAGGGCTGGGGGTGTAGCTTGGAGGTAGAATGCCCCTGAGTTCAATCCCCAGTACCGCAAAAAAAAAAAAAAAAAAAAAAAAAACTTATAACTATTTTTTTTTAATCAGTGTGAATTGATGAGGCCATAGTGCTGTGAATAAATAAAAGAGGAGAAGACTAAAAAGATTTTTCTTACAATAGAATATTTCCCATAAAAAGATTGACAAAATTGGAAAATTTAAAAGTCATAATGATAATCAATTGAGGCAAAACTAATTTATAGATACTAAATTATTGGGTAATAAAATATTTATTAGTGACACAAGGAAAAATAATAACTTACCACCTTAACCAAGTGACTAAAGTTAGTATCAGTAATTGGACAAATTGACATACTGACATACTGACATGAAATGCTGAGAATAACACAATATCACTTATAATGTAAACAAAAGGAAATATAATCTAAGTCCAATTTGAAGTACATTCTACAAAATAACTGCATGGTAGTCTAAAATATCAGTCATAAAAGAGAAAGGAGAAATGAATTGTTCCAAATTGAAAGGGACTAAAAATATATGACAACCAAATGTCACCTATAATTTTTGGCCAAATATTTTTCATTATTTCAAAAAGTAAAAATTTAAATTTGGATACATTCAAATAATGAGATATAGGAAAGATAATAGCATGATATTAAGTTTAATGTCCTATTTAGATTATATGATTATATTGTGATTTGTTAAAAGAATGTCTTCTCTTTTTTTTGTCCAGAAAATACTTATTGTTTGAAGTATTTAGGGGTGAATGACTGAGGCTTTTCCTCTGATATCTCCAAATAGTGATAGAATAATAATGAAGCATGTGTGTGTACACACACATACACACACACATACACACACACTCACACATATATTTCAAGATAGAGAATGGTAATGCAAATGTGATAAGATAATATTTAGTAAATCTTGATGAAGGCTATATTAATGCTCTGTATTTCTTTTGAAAGCTTTCTACGCATCTGAAATTATTTCAGTATTATTCAAATATGAGCTGGGTGTAGTGGCACACGCTTGTGTTCTCAGCATTTGGGAGGCTGAGATCGGAGGATCCGGGTTCTCGGCTAGCCTCAGCTCCCTAGCTACCTAGTGAGGCACTCCTCAACTTAGTGAGACCCTGTTTCAAAATAAATAATTAAAAAAATAGGGCTGAGGGTATAGCTTGGAGGTAGAATGCCCCTGAGTTCATTCCCCAGTACCGCAAAAAAAAAAAAAAAAAAAAAAAAGAATTATTCAAATATGCCTTGGTATAATCCCCAATTCTTCTTTCATATTCAGTTTGTCAACATCATCTTTCTACTTCTCTTTCTAAGTAAATCTCAAATTTAGCCACTTGCCACAATCTCTACCTCTATCCTTGGTTTAGGCCACCATCGCCTTTACTTGGATTATTTCAAAGGCCTCCTTCACAATCTGTCCACCTCAGCTCTTGGCTCTGTTCAGAAAAAGCATATGATAAATTAGGCCATCCACGCGTTCAAACTGTCTAGTTGCAAGCCCTGTTAGGGTAAAAGTGAAACTCCTTCCTGCAACCATAGTAACTTATCGTCCAAACACAGACACTTTTGAGTGAAAACATCTTTTCTAATAGTCACACCACGAAAATAGGCATAACCTAGGTGTAGAGTGACCTTGATTACAAAATTGGATTGGCCCCCATTACTTCTGTGATCTACTCCTATTACCATCCCCTAGTTATTCTATTATAGTTACATCAGCTTTTCTGCTGTTCTTTGAGCCAACCAATAATTCTCCACCATAGGATTTTTTCAAGGATTGCTCCTCCCTGCCTGGGTATTCTTTACACAATTTCCTGATGCTGTGTTTATTTCTATACTTCAAAGGCAATTTTTAATGATGCCTTTTTAGCTATACTAGCTAAAATTTCATTATTTCCTCTTCAACATTTCATATCTCCCTTCTCTGCCTTCTTGTAAGCATTTATCAAAATAAAATAGAATATATATCTTAATGGTTTCCTATGTTTTTTTTATCTGTATTTCATGTTAGAACATAAGACAGCAGAGGACAGGTGATTTTATTTGTTTGAAATGGTCATATTTTCATTGCTTCTGCCATAATACTTACCACTTGATAGACAATCAGGAAGTAGTACCTGAATAAATCAAGTAATACATTTATACATTTTATCATTTCAATTTCATTAGAAAAATGTTAAAATTACCAGGCAATAAAATACATCATACATCATTTATTTTTAAAAATTATTATTTATATTAGAGTCTTTTTTTTTTTTTTTTTGGTGGTAGTGGTGGTGGTGGTACTGGAGATCTGGAGATCGAAGCCAGGGCATTCTATCTCTGATCTACATCCCTAGCCCTATTTTATTTGTTATTTTGAAACAGAGTTTCATTAAATTAACATGTGCTGGCCTTCAGCCTGTGATCCTTCTGTTTCTATATTAGAGTTTTAGTAACAAAATATAAATAGTGCATCCTGAACAACATTTATTGAGTCTTCATTGACAGATTTGTCTGAATAACTACTCTTTTATTATTTTGCTTGCATTTTTCTGGTTAATGGTTAGATCTTTTTTTTTTTCATTTTTTCCCAACATTTGTCTTTCTAATCAGTGTAGTATACATATAGATCCTTTATTTGATTCTTATTTATCTATTTTCTAAAAAATAATAAGTTCATTCATTGTGGCTTCTCTTATATATAGCTTTTTACATTCTGTCATAGAGAATATGAAGTAGTATTTTATGAAATTTAGGAAATAAAAAAATGTTTAAAAGATTCAAGTGTAAGCTTATTATCCTAGTTATGGATTTGAAACCAACTACCTGGCTTTATATTCTAGAACCATACTAACATCTTATATGATTATAAGATCCTTACATAAAATCATCAAGCTTCAGGATCCTTCACATGGCTATTATAAAATGGAATGAAATAATGAATTTTAAGCACTTGATACTATGCTTTTATTAACTGCACAGTAATCTGTCAGTTATTAAGGTAATTCATTATTGTTAGGTTTTATTTTTATTGGTTGTCATCTTTATTCAATAATTGCTGTATGCACACATATTTTGCATATTTGCAATGATGGAGTATATTCCATTTTATTTCGTGTGTTTTACTTAATAGCATATCATCAATAAGTTTAATGGTGCAACATAATACGAGTAATTTTAATGAAATGCATGTTATTTCATCTAGTGATGGCATACAACTTAATTGAATACTAGACTACTACTAGGCAATTAATTTAAATACTTTTGAAAACACAAATCTTATAGGGTTTAATGAGACAGGTTTGGTTACAAACTCAGAGTGGATATACAAATTCATAAAGCCAGTTTTGAAAGCAAGTTTGGAAGGATATTGAAGACCTTCTGCATCTTCATTCTCTTTGACCCAGCAGTTCCGTTTCTGGGAATCTCTCCTAAAGAAATTATCAGAAATGTGGACAAAGATTTATGTACGGAGATTTTATCTTACCATTATTTATGGCAGCAAACAATTGGAAGCAGTCCAAATGTCCTATGATGAATGATTATATCATGATGCATCTATAAAAATAAAGAGTAGGCAGCCATTTTAAAATTGACTTATGAAGAATTTTAAAGATGGAAAATACTCACAATATAATCTTAAAGAGAAATCAGAACATAATTTATGCTTATGAAATTATAAAAATACACATATATGTAAGCAAATATTAGTAATGATTATCTCTGAGTAGAATCATAGATTATCTTTTATTTTCTTCAGTTTTCCACATCATCTACAAGAAGCACACATGACTTTAACAATAATGTAAAATGTTAATTTTTAGAAGACAGTTAAACGAGTGTTAAATCACTAATGGTGGCATGTGTGTTTAGGTGAGGAATGTAAATGACTTGGCAAACTATGTTTGCCACATCACACTGATGGCATGACACCTTTGTTGATGAGCAGGATACCATCATCCCAAAGGCAATGTTAGGCCATATCCAACTATTTTCAGCTGCTCTCAGCTCTATGGAAAGTTTCCAAATTGCACTGTTGTAAAGAATAAAGTTAAAGTATTATGAAGATACAGACTAATGAACAGTAGCAGCAGGTTCATCCACAATCCAATTACTTGGAAAGTAAATGTAGCATATCTAGTTAGTTATATTGTTTAATATTTAATCCTGTGAATCCAAAGCACGAACATTAAAGTTATATAGCAAACTCTAGAAGCATGAAAATAAAATATAAAAGTAGCAGATCTTAATATTTCTGCATAAAAGCAAAACCCTTTAAAATTGCCCTTACCCAGACTGCACATGTGCTGTTACAACAGGATAAATGAAATTATTCAGTCCTCATTTTCTCATTCTGTCAAAAATAATTAAAGCTAGAGTAGGGTTGTTGCAGTCTCTACCCTGTCTTCTCAGATTTTGCAACGCATGGTAGTTTATTTAAAAATGAGTGTTAGTTAAGATCATAATTGTTTTAAATTTGAACCTATTAAAAGTAAGTATGTATTAAAGATAGAGTCTAAAAATGACTTTTTAGATTCAGTATTTTAGGGGCTATTAATTTCTGCTTCTCCAACCCTCAGAGCTGGAGAAACTGAGGCTTCCGAATTATTGGCTTAAATTCACCCAGGACTTAAACTGATTCCCACCTGGTAAAGATTACATAGCAGACTTTCACTAGCAGTGGTAGAATTTGGAACAATCAGTTCCATTCTTAATTCACTATTTGGTATATACATTTTGAGACTACCGAGGAATGGCATTTGCACTCTGTTGCAGTCTAGGGTCACAGGAATGCCTTGTATGCTTGTTTACTAAAACCAGACTTGTAGTTCAAGTTCTGATTGGACTGCATTTCACTGGAAACCAATCATTGCTCGTAATCCTTTTTATTTTCCTAAAACCCTATACCATGCCTGCCCCTCTTTTCTCTCTTCTCTTATGCCCATTTTACATGCTAGAATGCTTCCTGCAAGTCAGTAACTAGCCAGATATATCACAATGAGTTGTGAGCTTCCCCCATAAAGATTAACATACCTGAATTAACACTCCGTAAGAGCGGTCCTCATTGTGGACTCACAGGAGTTGGAGTTATAACTTCTTCACTCTTTGGGTAAGGATCATCTCCTAGATCTCTAATGGACATTGATAATATTAACTTTTAAAAATTTTCTTCCTCAGCCAGACGTGGTGGAACAGGCTTGTAATCCCAGTACTTGGGAGGCTGAGACCAGAGGATCTGGGTTCACAGCCAGCCTCAGCTACTTAGTGAGGTTCTCTGCAACGTAGTGAGACCCTGTTTCAAAGTAAAGAATAACAAATAGGGCTGGGAGTGTAGCTCAGAGCTAGAATGCCTCTGAGCTCAATCCCCAGTACCACACACACACACACACACACACAAATTCTTCCTGCCAGGCATGGTGGTGCACACCTGTAATCCCAGTACTTGGGAGGTTGAGACAGGAAGATTATAGGTTGGAGGAAAGCCTCACCAAGTAATGAGACTCTCATCAACCTAGCGAAACCTTATTTCCAAGTAACAAATTGGGCTGGGAGTATAGCCTAGAGAAGGCCTCTGAGTTCTATCCCTAGTACAAGAAAGAAAGGAAGGAAAGAAAGAAGGGAGGGAGGGAGAGAGAGAGAGAGAGAGACGAAGGAAGGGAAAAAATTCTTCCTTCTGATTTTCGTTTTTATTTTGTATTCCTCTTCCATCTCCTGCAAGACCATCTTGGAAAAATTTCCTCAAATGACATGTTCTCCAAATAAACTATGATATTGCTATTCTGGAGGGTCAACTTCTGGGAAAATCCAAACTCAGAAATCTAGGAATGTGGAGCAAGATAGTTTAGAGGAATACAACCATCATCCCAAGGGAAGTAGAGGCAGCATCAGATGCAGAGAACACATTGTGAAGCTTTGCATGATCTCAGGACAAAGTAACTTGATTCTTCAGTGGAAAGAGAGTTGAAATCTGACACCCTTGATACACATAGGGAGGAAACTTTTCAACCACTGAGTGCATGCTTCTCTAGAACTTCCTACACTTCTGGTGCAAGAGGCAGAAGCTGTTTTCCAAATCCTGTTTACTATACCCCCAGAATCTCAGTCTACCTTTGTGTCTGCTACACAATTACCCACCCTATTGCCACTTCACACACCTCTAGCCCTTTAAGTACCTTTTTCTAGTAACCCTGCATCAGGTCCCACATTTCTGATCTCAGAGAACATATGGAAACCTGATAAATTCTTGCCAATTCTGCTGTTTCCCATTGCCTTTTCCTACTTTTCACTTGTTGTTCCACCTAGCTAATATAGTCATTGATTCAGAGAACTCTGTTAGCTTTGTTCTGGGAAAGTATCCCTGATATCTCAGTCTAAATTTAAGTCCCTTTTCTGCCTTCTGTTAAATCATTTGAAAATTCCTAATAAAATATGATGTGAAAATAGACTAAGGTATAGTACCTATCCAAAATAAGGAACTCAGTAATTGTACTGCATGATAACAAACAAACAAGAGCCTAGGCTAATGTAAGAGCTTGGTATAATGCATTTTCTAAAAACAAAAATATTATAAATGGCATTTAGCTTCTTCAGGGAATGTTTCCTAAAACGTATTTAATGCAAAATGTCACTGAACTATAGTTTTGCTGGACTGCTAATTAACTAGAATGAGTATACACTCATTCTAACATTTAGTTTTTATGTTGTTTGCACTTTCAAACTAGTTTACTTGGGAAAGGGCTGAGTAAAAGAATTAGAATTGCAGACACAACACCAATGCCAAAAATTTAGAGGGACAATATCGATTTTATTAAACCCATTTTAAAAATTCAGTGAAAGAACAGTTTTTCTAATAAGAGATGGGAAAACTCTTTATTCTTAGCTCAAAGAATATTCACACCCATATATGAAATATACGAACGTTCTCTGAGCTAAGAATAAAGTTGTATTGCAAGTTGTTCACAGTTACTTGCAGATATTCAGTTAATGACCAAGTTGGCCGGGCAAGTTTTTAAAACTCCACTAATTCATATCATATGTGATGTGTTCAAACATACTATTAATTGTCCAACTGTTTAAAGTTGGGCATCTAATGTATCAAAGTCAGAGGGTCCAAACACAGATCAAACCTGAGGATCAATTTTCTCCAATAACACTACACTAAAAAGTTTTTATTCATAATGTAGACCTAGCATTCTTTTGTCACATTATGAGTTACTTCACTGAATCTTAATTTATTCATCAAGGAGATAAGAACAATAAATAAGTATATATTCATATTATATGTTATATAATTATATTTTATATATATCAGAATTGTACAGATTAAATAATACCTTTGATACTTGGTAGATATTAAAGAATCTTCTTTCAGACTGTATAATAAGTTTGTTGGCTTTGTCTTGGAGAGGGAAGATAGCCTTCAGCAAATTATGTGTAATTGATTATCCTAATCTTTATCAAATTTAAGAGAATTCTGTGTGTGTGTGTGTGTGTGTGTGTGTGTATGTGTGTGTGTGTGTGTGTTTGTGGTACTGGGGATTGAACTCAGGGGCATTCTACCTCCAAGCTACACCCCCAGCCCTATTTTTTAAATCTTTATTTTGAAACAGGGTCTCACCAACTTGCGGAATGCCTCACTAGGTAGCTGAGGATAGCCGCGAACCGGGATCCTCTGGTCTCAGCCAAATGCTGGGATTACAAGCGTGAGCCACCACGCCCGACTGCTTGATTCTGTTTTAAAGTAGTTTGTAATCTCTCATCAGCTATGTATTTAGGCATCTTCACTGTTAATGCAAAATTAAATATATAAGCATATGTCAAGTATCTAGATTAAGTTAGTAATATTTTTATACAGATCAAATCTGGCTTGCTGCTCATTTTATAAATAAAGTTTTATTGGTACACCGTCATAGTCATTTACTTATATATTATTTATGGCTACCTTTGTGCTATAATGGCAGGTTAAACAATTAAATAGAGACCATAGATCTCCAAAACATTAAATATTTACTATCTATCCCTTCATAGAAAATGTTTATCTATTACAATTTAGGACATTATGTAATTCAGAAAATAAATACCATGCTATAATTAAGGATAACTTTATTTGTCTGACAAAGATGATTTTGAATGAGGTACAAGTAGAAATAAATGCAGGATGCTCAAGAATAATTCTCTTTCCTTATACTGAGACACTGGAGATTAACTGTATATTTCAGCAACTGTAAAAAAGACAATTTCCATCTGGATTACTCAGAATAAACTTCATAGATTCTGTGTGTGTGTGTGTGTGTGTGTGTGTGTGTGTGTGTGTTTTGTATGTGTGTGTATAAAAGAGAGAGAGAGAGAGAGAGAGAGAGAATGAATGAGAATATATTGCTACTTAATATATTATTACTTTTGGTTCCTGATTCCTCTTTCATTAGCTATTCAAAGACTAGAATCCAAAGAATGAGCAATTCTATCTCAATATGTAGTTTAATATCTTACATATTACGGGCTCTCAACACATATTTGATGATGGCTATGCATCAAATTCATTGTAGTTGGTTTCTGTGATCAATTTAGGAAAGATTACTTATCTTTTTCTGTAGAAGAATTTTTCAAGTGAATATATGCAATACAAAAAGCACAAAAAAGAGAAAGAAAAGTCATATAAATTTCCACCATGCAAAGAATAACTATTGATAACATTTATCTCTTAACAAGTTTAACAATCTCTATGTCTCTGTTTATATCTCTCTTAATATTTACTGTACAAACCAGTTTGTCTCTGCTTTTTTAGTTACAAGTAACTATCAATACATTTATACACCATTATTTTTAGTATTACAATAGGAATATTATTTATTTATTTATTTTATATATATTTTCTATTTTTTTATAATTATTCGTACATTGTCAGCAGGCATCTTTGTTAGGTACAAATTGAAAACGACATATGTGCCTACATTTCTCATTTGTCCCCTTCCCCCAATTCCCACCCTGCTCCCTCACCCTCCCTCCCTCACAGGTTCAATTTAGTGAGTAACCTTGATGTATATTAGGGTGTCCCCACTGCCCCCCCCGTCAATCCCTTTCGATTAAATCAACTACTTTGTTTATCGAGGGTCTCTCCTTTTCTGTCTGAAGACCCTCTTATGTCCCATCTTCTCCCTAGCATCTGCATATTAGGGAGAACATATGCTTCCTTACTCTTTGTGACTGGCTAATCTCACTTAATATAATGTTTTCCAGTTGCATCCATTTCCCTGCAAAGAACATGATTTTGTTCTTCTTTATGGCTGAGTCAAATTCCATTGTGTACATATCCCATAGTTTTGTAATCCACTCGTCTGTTGATGGACATCTTGGCTGCTTCCATAATTTGGCTATTGTGAATTGTGCAGCTATAAACATAGATACATATGCGTTGGTCTGATAGTTTGGTTTCTGATCTTTTGGGTAGATACCCAGAAGTGGTATTGCTGGATCATATGGTAGGCTCATTCCCATTTGTCTGAGGATCCTCCATACTGTTTTCCACAGTGATTGCACTAGTTTGCAGTCCCACCAACAATGTATTAGAGTTCCCACTTCTCCACATCCTTGCCAGCAGTTGTTGCTCATGTTTTTGATGATTGCCATTCTGATTGGGGTTAGGTGAAATCTCAAGGTGGTTTTGATTAGCATCTCTCTGATTGCTAATGATGTGGAACATTTCCTCATACATTTATTGGCCATTTGTATTTCTTCTTCTGTGAAGTGTCTATTTAGATCCTTTGCCCATTTTTTAATTGGGTTATTTGTTTTCTTGGTTGTGATTTTCTTGAGTTCTTTGTATATCCTAGATATTAGACCTCTATCTGTAGAGTAGCTGGCAAAAAT
>PVLC010020536.1:0-29147 GCA_004027655.1 Graphiurus murinus | reverse complement strand
GCCAGATAGGCAAAACAAACATTTGACAATGAATCATATTATCAAAGGTTTTGAGGGAGATCCCTCTCAGCTTATGTTTAGATGTCAAATTATATTACCAAAACTAAACAATCTGTTAAGATGATGCCTTAGTGCAATAAGTCTCCAGTGCCATACTCTTCTTTTTTACTTCTTAAACATTCTTAGTAGGAAAAAAAAAGAAAAGAAAAGAAATGCTCTATTTACCAATGATAATCAAATCATTGGACATTTGCCCCCAAGTTTTACCTTGGATATTTCCAAGAGCTGTTATTATCATCTGAATTCTATCAGCAAGAAAAAGGAAAAGAAACTATTATGAGGTTTGGTTAATATATCTTAGCCCTTCCTTCGAAGTTTGCTTCATAGAAAAAGCTTAGTAAAGATATGGGGCTTGAAAGGATTAATAGATTTTTAAAAAGTTAGGTGTTTTGTAGAATATTTAAGGAATTCTATAATTGAGAGAGTCTAAAGGAATCACCAAGTAAAGAAATATTTGCTATCTGCCTATTCTTATTCCACCAACGGGCAGACGGTAAATATTTTAGGCTTAGTGGTCTGTTACAACTCGTGATTCTGCACTGGTAGTCATAGGTAACATAGTAAGTTAATGAATGTGGTTGTGTTCCAATAAAACTTTATTCACAAAAGCAGAGAGGATTTGGCCCACTGGTAGCATTTTAACAATCCCTCATGGAACCCAACTTCCATATTTTAAAGATAAGACAACTTTGGAAAAAAAGAACTTGCCCAAGGTTAGCCAGCCAGTTCCACAGCCAGCGGCAGAGCTGCAGCTGAATCTGGCCCCTCCAGCTTCCAGGCAAGCACTCACACCGGGCTGAATTAATTGCAATGACATGAGGATGGCTGGCCATGTCCAAATGGAAGGTCTGCCTCGGCCTTAAAGCACATCCGAAATGCTTCATGCATTTGATGTCGATGGAATTGGGATGTGTGGATGATTCTTCAAGCCTCCAGAGGATATGTTGCTTTTCAGAGACTCAAGCGGAATCACAAATAATAATTTTGGGGAAAGGAACATGAACATCCTGACAGTTAACCAAGCATGAAAATGCTTGGCTGAAAAGCTGCACATGGCTTGCTTTATTAAAGACCATTTCAGTCCAGAAAAACTGTGTTTCTATTGAATATTTATAACAAATATGATTGAATAAGAAGAATTTCAAGTGGAAAAAAAAAAACCCCTGTGTGTTGTGATTCCAAATTAAATCTTATTTTCATGGTTGACAGTGTTTTGTATTTACCAGGTTTGCATTATATAAAGAACCATCTTCTTATAATGTTCTTCTCCAGCACCAAATAATAAGACTTTCTAGATTAACACTTGAGTCGCCCACATCCAATCCCCTGTTCACCTCGCTCATGGTACTCATCTGGAAGGAAGAAGGAGATACGGGTCCCTAGGAAATCCCGAGTGGGGCAGTGGTCTCTCTCCAAGGATATTTGTGTGAGAGATTTTGTAATCATTGATCTAAATCTGGCAGTCAGAGAGACATGATTGATGAAAGGGAATTGAATGTTTGAGTTGAAATGCACCATCATTAACTAACTAAACCAACTGGACGAACGGGGTTTCCACAGGACAGTGAAGCACATTCTTCTCACCAATATGGGTCCAACGTTCAGGATGTGTTTTACCAAAGGGGTTGGGGCGGGGAGTGGAGGGGGCCATTACTTAATGGTTCCCAGCTTGCAGAGGTGAAATAACCCACATACTATATATATATATATATATATATATATATATATATATATATATATATATATAAATTTTTTTCTTCAGCAGTTCAGTTTCTATGTTGATTTGCATAGAAACTGAACTGCTGAAGACTTTCTTACCATAAGGATGGAGGTGCATCTTCTTGTGTGTTCTGCATTTTTCTGGCCCCTAAAATCACAAATAAGGTTTCCATATTAATATATGCAAATAAAATTCTGCTACTGTGATTGTTTTCTAGCCCAGGCATTTTAAACCAAGTTAGAAGTAAATTAAACCATGGTATTTGCTACGTTGGCATATGTTAGCAAATGAAAATATACATATGCGCGAGATAAACTTATGCATTTAGGTGAAATTCTATTTTATGTATGGGTCTCTTTTATCAAAATAATGGTAGTTTATCGTAAATCTTATTTGTTTTCCAATACATCATGTTAGTACTTTGCTTATATGCAATATAAAGTACAGCTATAGAATATAGTTATTAAAATATTAAACGCATATAAATTTTTAAAAATTTTTCAGATAAAAGCTTACCCCCCTTCCCACCCCACTCCAAATTGCTTTAGGTCAAGGCTAGCAAAAGCATGAATGATTCAGATGAACACCTTTTGAACTTTCCCGAAGAAGACTTGGGCAGTAGGATAACTTTGAGTCTTAACCGACATGCTCGCAGGTGGCCATTTCTCAGCTTGAAACATCTTGAAACAGTTTCCGTGCCTAGCAAGGAGGCTCCTGTGTCACAGCTTGGCTTGCTCAAGGAGGGAGAGCTTGTACCCGTCAACTCAGGAGCAGGACCGACCACCTTAAAGGTTAGCAGGACACAGAATCTCATTACCCTCCTCTCAAAAGTTGGCCTGGGTACACACAGGGCTCCAAACGTATTTTTCCTTACTTTTCATTTACTGAAAGAATTTCCATTTGGTTTCTATAATAAACTATTGGACAGCATGTACTATGTTATCATGCAAGAAAAAAAATCAGTTTGTAAACTATTGAATTAGAGTGGCTCTGAAGTGGTGAATGTTTTAATTTTAAGTTGTAATAATTGTCTCTGCATTGTGAAAGGGCGAAAATCTTGGCTGAGCTATCTGAATTATTCTTGCTTATCAAAAAGAATTGAAGCAAGTATATAAGACTTTGTAGTTTATATTTTTATATTAGCCTCATTCCTTACTCCATGGTCCATCTTTACTTTTGTTCTCTTTTTTTTTTTTCTAATTTATGTTTTCTTGAAGTATTTTATGTACCCTTAGAAGTTATTTTAGGCCCTTGTTAGAATTAGAAAGAGTTACACATATAGCGCGAATTTTACACAATTATGGAAATTTGAAGACGCTATCATTCACTGATAGGCCCACATTATTAGAAAGGAAGCTGAAGTCATTAGCCAAATAAAGGATTAGAGTTAACAATGGAAATGAACCTAGAGTATAATTAATGAATTCTCTAATTGCTCTTCCTGTGTTAGTTCATTAAGCCTGGCGATGGAAGGGATATTTGGGCATCTGTCCCCAACATCTGTCATCTCACTGATTCTCAGGGTTGACTCCACTGAAGCCGGAAAGAAGGCCGGGCCTGTCGTCCCTCACTCCTTTCTGTGTTTCCTTCTGCTATCTGAACACGCTGCTAAAGCAGAACTCTTTCTTTAATGCATTAATACAACAGTAGGCAGAACCACCATGAGAGAGGTCTAACCACCGTAGGCCTGACGTGGAAAGACCGGAGACTACACTGCTTTTGACTTTTGCTGACGGCGGTTACACATGGCCCTCACTGTGGCATCACTTTTAGGCTCAGAGTTTTACTGGTGATGAGACAGCAAACGGACGGACCTCTGCTCAGCTAGATGACTGTCCCCAGTGCCATGGATTCACTTGTGGGAAGGGAGAAGTTCATGGACAGTGTGTGGTCTGCACCACATAACCCTAATCAGGCAGGAAGGCTCTAAACAGTCTTGCTGCGCTCAGAGACCAACAGCGTGAAAAGGAATAAGCATATCTTTTTCTTGTTTTGGAATCGCCTTTAGTGGACTGGTGTTCTAGACAACACACTCACTAACAACTGGAGGGGCAGAAAGACCTAAAAGAAGGTAGAGGCACAGAAAGAAGAAAAAGGTGAGTCTCTTATTTTCGTCAGCGTGTTAAGTTCCAGGACTTTGAATTTAAACAGGGGTTAGTGGCTTAGGCTATGATTAGAAGGGAACAGTAACAATTTTAGCTGAGGAGCGGTCAGCTAGCAAAAGCAACCCCAGCATGAGATCAAAGCTGGAAATCATGTTGGTTGGGGGCACCATGCTGGATTAAAATGATTTTCCTTCAGATAGCAATAGTAATTTGGTTATCAATTGAAATGAGTTTAGGATATGTTTACACGTGCGTACCCACACACACATATATGCACACATGTAAACACATATCTATCATATAGATCCATATATGCATACATGCCTATCATATCATATAGAGGTAATAATTTGGATATCAACTGAAATGCACACACATATACACATATCTATCATAAAATACAACCTGTATGTATATCTACATGCACATTTCTATCATAAAGTATGACCTTTAAATCAGATTGTCTTTGGCTTTCGCCTGCAGGTGACTGTATGCATAAATAGCTCTCCCCTATGGGAGATGTGACTTGGCGGAATTTGCCTCCTTTGCAGGGAAGTCCAGCAAGTTATAGCCAGACTTGATCTGCGGGGCCCCACCTCCCCAGGCTGTATTTACAACCGGTGTGTGGATGTGGATGGGCGCTGTAGGTAAGGTGGGGAACAGAGCACAGAACAGACTTAGTTTACAGTTCAGGATCTACCACCACCTAGCCTCTCCTCCTCCTTGTGGAATCACAGTGTCCTCTCAGGTTAAGTTGATAGTGTTTTCTCACCCAGAAGCTACCAAGATGAAAAGATTATTCACCAAGAACATCTGAGCAATCATCATTCTGGAAGATTCTGTTTTATCATCTTATGAATGCAGTGCACTGACTGATTCATTCATTCATTCACTCATTCATCCAGTAAGTGTTTATTGAGTACCATTGTGGGCCTGCCTCTACAAAGAGGAAAAAACAAAGAACAAAGGAGAGTAATCCTGGCCTCTTGGAACTCACCGCTGAGTGAAGGATAGGGAGTTTTAAAAATAAGGAATTGCAGTAGAGCATGGGAGTGTACATCTGTAATCCCAATATGTGGGCAGTTAAGACAAGAGGATCACGGGTTAGAGGACAGCCTCAGCAACAGAGAAGCAACCTATGAGATCCTTGTTTCAAAACAAAACAAAAGGGCTGGGGATGTAGCTCAGAGGTTTAATCCCCAGTGCCACAAAACAAACAAACAAACAAACAAACGGAATTACAATTGAATAGAAGGAATAAAAATCATATGGAGATACGGAAAGCTGTGGGAATATTCGGCTGGGGAGACCAGCTCAGTTCTAACCTCAGGGTAAAGGAAGCGACTCCCCCAACAGCTGGCCTTGAGGAGAGCTCTGAGGATGGGGTCTGGTTGGCTGGCCCGTGGAAGGGCAGGGCAGCAGGAGGACAGAGGGTGAAAGTTCTCTACTGGTGCCTTGTAAATCATCTGGGAGGTGGGGACACCTGTCACAGGTAATAGGATCTTAATGGCAGCTCAAAAGGAGAAGCTCTGAAACAGGAAAAGATGGGGAGTCTGATTCTGCCCTTTGGAGGGACTGATGGACTCAAACAGATATATAAGACAGGTTCTTACTTGCAAGCAACAGACCTTGACTCTAGAGGATATTTGCACGGAAGTTACTTACTTAAAGGATATTGGGCAAGGCCTTCTCTCTCTCTCTCTCTCTCTCTCTCTCTCTCTCTCTCTCTCTCTCTCCTGAAGCAACCACATAGCCAACAGAATAGAGTAAATAGCAGTATTTGAGGCCCTGAATATCAGACACTGAAGAGAGATTTTTTTTTTTAATGAGGCAAGCCCCATGGCCACGCCACCTCACTGCGTGGAGAGAGTCTGGGGCTGTGCTGCAGAGGAGACCGCCTGCTGGAGACGACTGGATTCCCCAACCTGAAGAGATGCAGCTGAGAATCTGGGGGAGCGAAAGTTCATAGAAAAGAGCACTTGGGAGGAGAGAGCAGCACACAGGAGAATTCTGGAAATCGCAGAGGGTCCCCTGCAAGCCCCTTGCTGATTATAGAGAAACTGTCCAAACTCACATAAAGGATTACAGGTCACTGTGTCTCCCATATGTGTAGGATGGGGAAAAGTGTGTGTTCCCACCACCCAGACAGAGAAGCTCTGAATCCACAGGGATTGGAGAGAGTATACTGGCAGGTCCTAGCTCAGTAGTGGGAAATAACTATCTCTAGACTGAGCACAGCTCTGGTATATCTAACCAGTTTTAGCAGCAAGACTCAAGTGTACCAAAGTGTTTTCAAATAACTATGTCACAGAATAAAGATCAAGAATACTTATAGGAATATAAAAATATCAAGTACTGAGTAAGATACAACTTTCAGTGTCTGGCATTCTAGCAAAAATAACCAGACCTGCAACTGAAGTGGGGACATATGACCTGCAATGAAAATTCAAACACAATCAATTGAGACTGGCATGGGTGGGATAAATAGCAGACAAGAACATTGGGAGCTATGGTGTGTATTCCATTTGTTTAAAAATTAAGAAGAAACATAGGTGGAAGAGATAAGAAAGGCTCAAGCTGAACCTCTAAAGAGGAAAACTGCAGTGCCTGAGATGAAAAATACATTGTGTGGGGTTAACAGCAGATTAGATCTTGCAGAAGAAAGGTCTGTAAACTTGAGGACATACCAGTAGGAAATCTCAAAATGTAGCAAAAAAGAATAAAGTATTATTATTATTTTTTAATGAAGAGTATTAGTGAGCTGTGCAACCTCAGAGATGTAATATAATATAACTGGAATCCTCAAAAGAGAAGAGATGTAGGTAGGAAACAGGAAAAATATTTAAAGAACTAATTTCTGAAAAAAATTCAATTTCATGAAAACTATAAGTCTAGAGGTTTAAAATGGTCAACAGAGTCCCAAACCATAAAACATGACAGAAACTGCACTAGGTGCATTCTAATCAAATTGTTCAAAAGTAAAAAAAAAATGCTTAAATTTTTTTTTTAAAAGTAAAAATAAAATATCTTAAAAGAAGCCAGTTTTATCTATACATAGTAACTCAAATATGAATTCTAGTAGATTTCTCATTAGAAACAACATGAGAAGCAGTAAAGCAACATCTCTATAGAGCAGAAAGAAAAAAAACACTGTCAACCTACAGTTTTATACCATAAAAAATATCTTTGATAAATAAGGTGAAATAAAGGCTGCTTCACATGTGTAAATGTAGGGAAACAGAAAAAATTCAGCAGTAGGAGACAGAAGGCAAGAGGAAAATGCTACCAGATGGAAATATAGATTTTCACAAAGAAATGAAAAGCAGAGGAAATAGTGATTACACAATTAAACAGAACTTTTTCTTTCCTGGTTTTAAAATATTTTACTATTTAGACAAAAATAATAATACAGAATGATATCTGTAAGCTATGTAAAAGTAAAAAGATATGACAATAGTCAAAGCCTGAGAAGAGAGAAATGGAAACAGAAAATGGGAAAAAATATTAGATGTGAAGTGGTATAATGCCATTTGAAAAAAAATTTCAATAGATTAAAGATGCATACTATAAACCTTGGATCAACTACCAAAATAATACCAAAGAGTTGTGACCAATAAGTTTCAACAAAGAAGATAAATTAGAAGAACAAAAATATTCAATGAATCCAAATAAAGGCAGAGAAAAAGAAGGGAACAAAGAACAGAAGGAATAAATAGAAAACAAATAGCATGATGATAGACTTAAACCTAACTATATTGCTAACCACACTAAATGTAAATGATCTAAATATCCTGATCTAAGTATCCTGATTAAAAGCAGAAACTGCAAGATTAGATATATTACTTACAAGAAACACATTACATATGAAGACACAAAGAGGTTCAAGTAAAAGGATGGAAAATATATATGATGACAACACTGATCAAATGAAAGTTTGAGCCTGCAATCCTAGTACTTGGGAGGCTGAGACAGCAAGATTGCATGTTCAAGACGAGCCTTAGCAATTTAGGGAGACTCTCAGCAATCTAGCAATAGGACCCTGTTAAAAAAAAAAGGCACAGGGGGGTATAAGTTGGAGGTAGAATGGCCCTGGGTTCAATCCCTAGTAACACACACACACACACACACACACACACACACACACACACGAAGTTGGAATGGTTTTATCATTTATCAAAGTAGATTTCAGAGCAAAGATGAAAAAGGGGCTGCTTCATTATGGGACGTGGTGATCCTTATGTTTATGAGCTTTCCAGTTATGTGAGCAAAGCCAATGGAGCTGCAAAGAGAAATAAAATCCCCACAATGATAGTCACAGATTTCAATACCCTTCTATTAACAGTTGATCACAGAATCACTAAGAATGCAGAATATCTAAATAGCACTATCAGCCAACTTAATCTGATTGACATTTATGAAATGTTACACTCAACAACAACAGAATACACATTATTCTGAAGGATGCATATTACAGAATGTAATATTTTGTGTCATAAAAAATGCTAAAAAATTTTAGGAGAATTCGAGTCAACACAAAGTATTTCTCCAACCAAAATGATAGAAGAGTATGTGGTAAATCACCAAATATTTATAAATAACATATTTCACAAAAAAATCATTGGGAAAATTGGTCACAAAGAAATCAAAGGGAAAATCAGAAAATTATTTCCTCTGAATAAAAATGCAAACACAACACATCAAATAGGGGGGTAAGTTTATAGCTCTAAATACTTATGTTAGGAAAGAAGAAAGGCCTCAAAACAATGATTTCATTTTTCACTTTAGTAAACTAGCAGAAAAAAGGGCAAATAAAACACTGTAAAAAGAAGAAAGGAATAATATAGATCAGAGCAGAAATCAAAGGACTAAAACCTAGAAAACAATAGAATAAATCAACTAGAAAGTAATTCTTTGAGAAGATCCATTAGACTGAAAAATCTCTGCCATACGGATCAGAAAATAAAACACAAATTACCAATATCACAAATGAGAGAAGAAAGTAATATCACTATAAGAATTCACAGATAGTAAAAGAATAAGGGGATTTTATTAATACTTTCATGTAAATAAATTAAGTCACTTAGATAATATAGAAAATTCCTTGAAGACAAAAATTATCAAAGTCCACTCAAGAAGAGTGACTAGCTCTTCTTGACTAGCTGATGTCTACTAAAGTTGGATTTGTAGTTTAAATCCTTCTTACAAAGTAAACTGTAGGCCCTGGTTCCTTTACTGGTGATTTCTGTATTGAAAAACATTAATAATGACAATGAAGCCCAAATGCTTCCAGATAATTTGAAATAAAAGAGTGCTTCCCAACTCAATCTATGAGGCCCTATAGATAAACCAAAGACGTTACAAAACAAAAACAAGAACAACAAAAAATAAAACCTCAACTATAGATGAATACCCCTATAAACATAGAAATAAACATTCTAAACAGAATTTTAGCATTTCAAATTCAATAATATAAAAAAGTAACACATCGTTACTATCCTGTAAGGTTGATTTAACACTAGAAAGCAATCATAATTCACCATGTGAATAAGCACAGAAGAAAATCCCCTAGATGATCACAACATATGCAAAGAAAGCACTTAACAAAATCAACAACCATTCCTATTGAAAAGTTATAGTAAACTAGGAGTTCGCAAGAATTCTCTCAAATTGATAAATGATGTCTGAAAACCTATAGAAAATATTGTACCTAGCAGTGAAAGATTGAATGCTTTTCTTTCAAGAACAGGAAAAAGACAGGTCTACTCTCACCACTGCTATTCAATATTTATTGGAATTTCTAACAATTAGTCAAAATAAGAAGTAAGACTCATTTAGATTGCAAAAGAAGTAAAACTCCTTCTGCTTTTGTAGTTGTATTTTAAATACAAAACTTCTTTTGTATTTGCTCATATTTGCAGATGGTATGATGCTTTAAGAAAATCTGATGAAATCTACAAAAATATTACTAGAATAAATGAGTGTAGAAAGATTTCAGGATATATGATCAGTATGTTAGTATATGCCCAAGCAATAAATAGTCCAGATTAAAATTATTAGATATATGACTAATTCAGAGGTGAAGATATTGAAAACTGTAAAAAAACATGGCTAGAATATTTTAAAGAAAACATAAATAAATGGATACCCTTTTTTCATTAAACAGTGTATTGTCAAAAATTAAATTACATTAAAAGTTGTTTCCTTAGTTGATCTATAAATTCAATGCAATCCTAATCAAAATCCAAGCAGGTGTTTTTATAGAAATTGACCAACATATTCTAGAAGCCCATATGAAAACCAAAGGATCTGAAAGAGCCAAAATAACTATGAAAAAGGAAAATGACTTTGCAGAACCAACATTGCTTGATTTTAAGACACATAAAATTACAAGTTGCCGAGACACTGTGGTATTGGCATGAAGACAGAGGTGGTAATCAGTTGAATAGAATAGAGAACAGACATAGACCTGAACATGTGGACAACAGATTTTCAGCAAAAGCACAGGCAGTCCAGTGGCAAAAAGATAGTCCTTTCTTTAAATGGGCCAGAACATTGGATAAATGTAAAATCTAAAACTAAATCTTTGAGAGGAAAATATTGGAAAAACCCTTTATAACTTTGGATTAGGCAAAAAGAAAAAAAGAAGAAAGAAAGCTTAAATACAGCACCAAAAGCACAGCTCAATTGATCTACTGAACTTAATAAAAAAAATTAAAAATTTTTAGACTCTCATCGATCTAGTGAGACCCTGTTACAAAATAAAAATAAAATAGGTTGAGCTCAGAGGTAGAATGCTCTGGGTTCACTCCCCAGTACCAATTTTTTTCTGCTGTTAAAGACACTACTAAGAAAGTGAACAACAACAACAGAACAAAAACAAACAAACAAACTAAAAAAAAAACAACAAAACAAAACCACAGACTTGAAGTAAACATTTTTATGTCATATATCTGGTAAAGTAATTGTGCACAGAATATATAAGTAACTCTCAGAATTCAATAATAAGAAAATAGACAAAAAGATTTTAACAAATACTTCATAAAAGAAGAAATATGATGACAAATAAGCACATGAAAAAACACTGATGTCATTAAATAGTAGAAGATTAATGTTGCCAGGTAATGCCACCACACATCTATTAGAATGACTAAAATCAAAAGGCTAACTACACCCATGTATTGGTGAGGATGTGGGGGAGGAACTGGAACTCCAGGACACTGGTAGGAATATAATGTAGTGGATGGACTTTGAGAAAAAGTTTGACAGTTTCTGAAAACGTTAAATATCTACCTAGCATATGGTATTGCTATTCCACCATTATGTCTTTACTCAAGAAAAATGAAAGACTATGCCAGAGGAATACCTGCTGGAGAATGCTCACAGCAGATTTATTTGTAATAGCCAAGATCTGCAAACAACCAAAATGTCTATCAATAGGTGAATGAACACTCAAATTGTGGCATATCTGCACCATGGAAGATTTACCACAGTAAATTAGGGAATTTCTATACTTTTATTTGTGCAATGTAATTATATGCCACACTTAGGTATAGCATGATGGGGACATACATGCACCCAACTCTTGGAGCACTTCTCTCCCACCCAGAGGGAAGTAAACTAGGGAATTATGGAATTAACTATTGGTAGACACAACAACATGTATATATTCCAAAGTAATAATGTTGAGTGAAAGAAAACCACCATCACCACCACCACCACCAATACCAACACCAACAATAAGAGTATAAACTGTGATTCCACTAAAATGATTCTAGAGTGTATAGATATAGAGTGTTGGGGAGCAGATCAGTGGATGCTTGGGAAAAGGAGGGAACAAATTGGATAAAACTTTTGGGGTGATGGATAAACTTGTTATGTTGATGGTGTTGGTGGTATAGGTCAAAATTTATCTAATTGTGCACTTTGAGTGCAACTTATTATATGTCAATAAAAGCTTTTAAAAATCAAGTGAAAGTTGGAAAAGCATATTTGAAGCAAATATGGTAATCTTATTGTTAGTAGATAAAAAGCTCATATTAAAAAAAAGGCTCGCCGGGCGTGGTGGCGCACGCTTGTAATCCCAGCATTCGGGAGGCTGAGACCGGAGGATCCAGGTTCGTGGCCAGCCTCAGCTACCTAGTGAGGCACTCCGCAACTAAGTGAGACTCGGTTTCAAAATAAAGAATAAAAAATAGGGCTGGGGGTGTAGCTCGGAGGTAGAATGCCCCTGAGTTCAATCCCCAGTACTGCAAAAAAAAAAAAAAAAAGGCTCATATAAACTGATATAAAGAACACTAACAGTCTAATAGATGAATAGGCAAGGTCATATACAATTTTTTTAAAAACAATAAAACATAGCCAGAGTTTTAAATAGGCAAATGTTCTACTCACCAAGAATTAAAGAAATGGAAATTAAAACAACTTAGAGATAACAATTTTTATTTATTTTTAATTTTTTAGATCTTCATTTTTAATTGATGCATCTTAATGAGGTACAAACTGGTAGAGGCATACATGCACACGGCACTCATTTGATTCTTTTATTTTTAAAAATTAGAAAGTATTTTTATTTTTTGTGGTACTGGGGATTGAGCCCAGGGGAATTCTACCTGAAGCTACAATCCCAGCCCTATTTTATTTTTATTCTGAAACAGGGTCTTGCTACTTTCTGAGGCTGTCCTCGAACCTGCGATCCTCCTGTCTCAGCCTCCCAAGTACTGGTATTATAAGCATGCACCACCACACTTGGCAGAAGTATTTTTAAATGACAAAAGAAACCATGTTTATGCAGGCATGAAGAGTCTTTTGTATGCCAGATGTTATATAAATTTATATTATTGTTTGGACAAAACTTGGCAATATGGGTTACAGATAACATACAACCTAAACTTTGAAAATTACTTGAGAATTACTTGGTATTGATCCAATAATTCTGTTGCTGGGAATCTATCAAAAGAAAGAATAGCCCCAAAATGGAAACACCCCTCTTTCCCACAGATATTCATAGCAGTAATATTTATAATAAGGAAGTTTTGGAAACAATGTAAAATTCAATCATTAGAATTTTTTTGTTGTTACATCAATTTCTTGAGAAATTATATGACCATATAAATTCTATTTACCAGAATTTACAGTAACTGGAGGAAAAAATAATGATACAATATTAAAATAAGAAAACAAAGTATGCAAAATTATAGTACGATTACAATAAAAGAATTTTTACAAGAAAAGATTGTAAAAATACAATCAAGATTGGCTTTGGGTGCATCAAGATGTCGATGGTGGTCGTGTTTGGCACTCCACATTTAAGATTGATTCTTTCCTTCTTCCTGATCTTTGAGGACTTTTAATTTTAGGTGACTTTTATTATTTTTATATTAAAGAAAGAGCATTTTTTAAAAAAATAGTAGCAGAAAGTCTGGCCAGTTATTCACAAATTTTACCGTTTGAGAGTAAAGGGTTGAGCTCCACTGGAGCCCTAGCTAGCCAGACGCCCTGCACGCACAGAGTGTGATTCCGCTCTGAGAGCGATGCTGGAAAGCCCAGCTCCCATCTTCCCTCCAGCTCTCGGGGGAGGGGACAAGACTTTGTGTTTGTTTAAATCTCAGTCTCTTCGTCTCCTCAGTGAAAGCATTAGACTCATTTCTTCATCATGGATGTCCAGAGCACCTGCTTCTGGAACGGCCCTCGGGCCTGGGGCAGGGCAGCTGGAGAACATTCCGAATTCCTGAGTCTAGGGTTCCCTCTAGAGTGCTGTGTAATCAGGATTCTCCAGAAGAACAGAACCAATAGAATGTGTGTGCCTGTGTGTGTGTGTGTGTGTGTGTGTGTGTGTGTGTGTGTGTGTGTGTATAAAATTATAAAAGAGGACTTGTTAGATTGGCTTGCATGGTCAGAGGCTGGTAGTCCCACCATGGCCACCTGCAGGCTGGAGAGGCAGAGGAACCAGGAGCTGCTCAGTCCACGAAACTGGAGCCTCAGAACAGGAAGGACCAAGGATGGTCCCTGGAGCTGCCTGGAGAGGTGCTGTAAGAGTCCATGCTCAAAGACTGGAGCAGCTGGAGCATGATGTCCACAGGCGCTGGCAGTAGCAAAAAAGGCACTGCGCCATCTTCTTTCTGCTTTTTGTTCTATCTGGTCCCCAGCACAATGGGCAGTGACACCCACATTTAGGGTGGCTCTTCACCGCTCAGTTTGCTACTGACAAACTCTCTCTAGAGGCACCCTTGAAGACACACCCAGAGCTGCCTCTATAGATTTTCTAGGTGACTCTCAACCCAGTCAAGTTGACAACCACGATTATAAAGGTCCTGTGAGGAGCAGCGGTGGTCCATGAGCGGGGCGCTAGAAAGATAACAGCCAGAGCATCTCCCAGCGCCTTCTCTGTCTCCAAGCCAAAAGGACAAATATACTCCGAGGAGGCAATTTTGCCAAATTAGACAAAGATAAAGCCGGGCGCTTCTTAGAGCACCCAACGGCATCCTCTGTGAGCTCAGAGAGAAGGAAGAGCACAGGGCTCTTTCCCTGGAGACAGGTATACCAGGAGGTGGAATCAGGTTAGGAAGAGCCAAAGGCAAAATGGGGGTGATGTCTGGGTGTGGGGGTCTACCCTAGATGGCAGGCACTTAACATGTATTTATAATCAAGTTCACTTGGCTTTATAAGAACTTAGGAAGACAGTCCTAAGTGGGTCCCAAGTTCTACATTCACGGGAAGGTCACAGTGCACCAGTAAACTCTTTGGCCTCAGAGCTCACCCTCTCGACTTCTAGACATCCCGCCTGTCTTTTCCATCAGGGGTTGTAAGACTTGTTAATGCCGCCGACAACTCCAGAGGAAGTCGACTGCTTTAGACACTCGGGGGAAAAATGTGCCAGCCGCCTTTAGCCCAGATCAACATTATGCTTCAGAAGCAAGCCTGAAAGAGAGAATCTATTTTGACTTTCTTCTGTAAGTAAAATGAGATCATTTGCTGATGGCTCCTCCTGCAATTCAAAAAGAAAATTATTAGATGTTACGCAGGCAAGTACCAACTTGCGACGGCACTTTCCGCGAAGATGTAGAATGTCTCAGGAACATATTGCTAGGAATCTTCTGTTTGTTTTCATTATCTAATGTGCACCAGGTTTGGGGGAGGTGAGGGTGTGTGTATGTGTGTTTCCATGGAGGGAGAAAGTGCAAAGTTATTAACGTTTTCATCTGCAGAAACTGATTGAAATTGTGTTCATAGACTCACAAGTGAGATGCGTTACAGGGCGCTGGTTGGCAACGTCTTCTGAAAAGACATCGTGAATGAGAAATTGTCATGCCAATGGCGGTTCTGGCTGGTTCAACTAGAGGAGGGTTTGGAGGGGCAGTTTCAAATGAGGCCTGGCTCAAGTTGGAGGCCCCTCCAGCCTCCGGGGAAAGGCTCGATAACAGTTAATGGGTCACACTCTGGCTTGTCACCTCCTCTGGAAAAGCTGTTCTGCTTTCTGAGTCCACGAGTGACGGGATTATTGTGTAAGTGCTTCCGAAATGCTTTCATCCTGACCATTTTCCTCCGAAGCTGCTGCAAGAGGCTTTGCCAAGAAAAGCAAACAACAATAAAATCAAAGCCTGCCCTGTGTTCCTGCCTGGGTTTCAGAAGTGCGGGTGCCAGGGACTTCGGCTCTAACTGGGCACTGGGCGGCCTTGGGAAGGCTCTGGAGTGGGATGAAGGACATCGGAGGACAGGTCACCAGCTAGGGGGACACAGGCCGTCTCAGGATCCCTTCTCTTTGCCTGGGACAGCACCTAGGAATTTTCTGCTTCCAGCAGAAGTGACAAATCTGTCTAGAGGGTAGACACTCGACTGGGAGCCGCAGCTCAGTTCTGTGCAAGATGCTGGGGGTCAGAGCCTGTTGTTCCCCCGAGAGGTGGGCGATTTCTCCACGCGCCTCCCTCCCCGCCAGCGCCCCCTGCCCCCTGCTCCAGGGCACCAGAGATGTCCATGTGTGGTCATAGACAGACTCACTACTGTCACCTAACTTTTTTTTTTTTTTTTAATTCTTTTCTACTACCCTTGTTATAATTTCCATTCTGGACAGAAGTGTCAGAATGAATCTCTGTGGTGACAAATCCATTCAAAAGGAACATTCTGGCCAGGGCCTGCCAATGGCCAGATGTGGGAAGTTGACATCTGTCCTCGGTATCTTTCCACCTCCCCTCTGGCAAGTGTCCCGTGTCCTCAGCTGCCTGGGGAGCTCAAGGTGCCCTGAATGCTTCCCTCTCTCCTTCCCTTCTCTCCATCAAAACGCACGTGTCCTGGGCACCCATTTCTCAGGGCCCTCTTAAGAGCTAAGAGCTGCTTCCTGGACCCCAGCACTTCGCCAGGATCTCTTAGTGCTTTGTGCTACAGGGTAGGAGCAGTGTTGGCCCTTCGGGCTCCCAGGCAGACCAGAGGGGAGGAGAGAGAATTTTGGAAGCACTGCATGGGTGCAAGCATTACTGTTCAGTGTCCTGGACATCATGCTTGGGAGCAGCTTCACACAGTAGGTCCTCAGCAAAGCCACAGTAGGTGAATACTTACTGAATTAGCTGGGGGGAGTGGGGAGTAGATTATGCTGGTTGCTCCTTGGCTGGTTGCACAGACGATTTCTTTCTTCCTTTCTCTTTTTCTTTCTTTTTTTTTTTTTTCTTTTCTTTATCTGAGGAATTCCCTGGAGTTAGAAACCTTAGAGATCTCTGCCCAGTAGTAGCACATGGGCCCGCTTTTGACATATCATGATGATGTTAAGGATAAAAAAAACCAGATAGCTCAAGTGTATTATGTGGCACCCTTCAGTGAAGGAACTTGGGTGAAGGCATTCTTATAGCAAATGCCAACCTGGTAGTGGTCTCCTAATTTATTCCAGGTGCAGGTAAAGGCTCAGGGGCTCCCAGCTCCTGCTGTCCGTGTCCACCACCTGAGAAGGATGAGACGGCGTAGACATGGGATGCTCCAAGGACAGTCAGCGCTACTGACCTGGTAATGGAAAGGGCCCCCATAGCAGACGGGCAGAAAGTCGCAATGAGTGACGCCTCTTGTGTTTAGATCGGGGTGCTAATGAGCAGACTCAATAACCAAGAAGATGAATTTTCTTCCAGATTCTAAATTCTTACTGAAGACATGGGCACTCAAAGCATGTTGTGCTTCAATGAACGGGTGGTGCCATCTGATGTAAGGACTGGCAGGTAATTGATTGTTTTACCTATAGTAGCTCATGACATGGGTGGACTTTGGAATATATCTCTGTTGAAGTGAAGCTGAAGGCTTGAGTCACTCGGGGTCAGTCCAGGAAGTCACCGTGACTTTCAAACGCGCCACGTGGACTGCCCTCATCCTGCACCGTGCCTCCTGTGTCCCAGTGTCATATTTGGAAGGAAACCTAAAAATTCTTCCATGTGTCATATGCTATTTTAGTGAGTGAAAGCTTTTTAAGAAACTTGCAAATCGCATTTCCTTCCAAGGACGTTTCAGCTCGGCATTAGTGTGGCTGGTCCATGTGTCCAGTACCATGAGAACACCTCGGGCGCGGTGGAAGGTAAATGGAATGTTAGTGGCCTGACCGACTGTGACAGAGAGAACACTGGGGCAGCACGATGGCTCCTGGGTGAGCTCTACATCACGGCCTAGAGGACACTGGAAGCTCATCACAGGGTCTTCACCAAAGCGTCCAGCACGGGTCGTCCCTAAGATCATCCAGGTTATGTTGTTTATTTGTTGTGATAAACTGACCCGTAGCAAGAGCCCATTATACCTATGGACCTGGTTAGAAACCCCAACTAGCATGGTGGAGCAAGGAGGGCAAGGGGGACCCTGCACCCCCATTTCCCATCACATCTTCCCTTCATTGCTCTTAGACCTGCCCATCTTCTGAGGTCTCCAGCTCAGTGACTGACTTCCCTTCACCCTGGGGCACCCATGTCTCCCTCAATATTCACCTAATCAAACACCTAATGATGGCTTGTGTCTGTTTCTACCTTTTTGCTCTTTTTCACAGTCCAAGCATCATCACCCCTTTCCTACACTGTGGCCATAACCTCCCAGTTGCTTTCCTTATTTCTTCTCATCTCCCTCTCCCTTTTCCATCCATCCTCCACAAAGCAGCTAAGAGGGTATTAAGATGCCAATCTGATTGTATCCTACTCCTGCTTAGTACTCTTCAGTGGACTCCTCTGTGACCCTTCCGCATACACCACCTTCCCCAGCACACACACAGAGCCCAGCCTCATGTGGCCTATCCTCACTTTAACAGTGTTCCCTCCCATGCAGCAAAATCACCAGGCCTTTGCCTTGCTTACCTTTGCTGTGTTCCTCAGTGTGCCAAGACCCTGGTCGTTCATGACCCTCATTCTGTGCTGTCCTTCCCAACTGGGGACTACAGAGATCCCCCAATTTTGCCTGAACTCTCTACCCTTACCCAGACTTGTGCGGCCATCCCATTTTCAATCTGATGTCTTACCTTAAATGCCACTTCCTCAGAAAGACCTCCTTGTTCCTTTTTTCTGCAGGTCAGAGAGTGTTTTTGACTTCACTGGCCATATGGTCTTTTTAGTAACTGCTCAATTCTGCAGTTGTAGTGGAAAGCACCCACAGACAATATATAAGTGAATGAGCATGAAATCTGTTACAGTAAGACTTTATCTAAAATAGCAGGTAGTGGGCCGTATTGAGTCATGAGCCATAATTTGCCAGTCCCTGCCTTAGAGCATCCAATCTGTTTGCCTCATAGTTTTTGTAATAATATGTAACTAAGTAAGTGTCTCTGTATGATTCTGAGTTAATGTCTGTCTTTGCTTCCTGGACTTCTTTTTCACTAGGGCAAAAATGAAACCTGCCTTGTAGTATCCAGTAGAAACAACAGGCACCTAAATAAACCGTTGACTCAGGCTACCCCTATTTTTCCATTCAGACTTTATATCTAGACTTTAGCTTCAGCAATGGGGAAGGGCCTTTCCTCTTTCCTGTAGAAGACAATACCTTGAGTGGACAGGGAAGCTGGGGCTGCTGCAGCTGTCTTGGCATCAGGCAGAGCCTAAGAGTGAGGCCAGCACTGAGAAGTCAGTCAGATCCTGGATTTGCCATTCAGGCCCCGGATCAAACCCTGCTTGACCCATTCTATCTAGATCTTGGCTAAAAAATTTCAGTCCCAATATATTCTCATTCTTATTAAATACAGTTTAGTTGAATTTTTATGTTACACGCAATGGGAAAAATACACAAAGTCTAATATTTTCTCATTTATGTAACGAGGGTAATAAAACATAACTTGAAGGGCTATTGTAAGCATTTAAAAATATACATAAGATATCTGAGTATTGTGTACAGAAGCCACTCATGTTTGCTGAATAAATGAGTACTTATTCTTACTAACAAGTACATATGGTTTTATTCTATTTATAATAAACTTTTACTTGAAATTTTAAATCCCTCTTCCACTTAAAGTTTTGATTGGGGAAAGTTTTCACATTATTTCCCATTGGCAAGCAATCAAAGTGGAGCTTTCTTCTAGTGCAAGGCACCCCAAACAGGAAATATAAATTAAGAGAACTTATTTTATTTACAACTTCAAGAAAAGACATCTTGTGTAAAAAGAGACTTGCTAACACCTCCCCAAAATATACAGATGGAAAATAAACATACGAAAAAAGCTGACTGTATGTTATTAAGGAATTGCAAATTAAAATAACAATGAGATACTGCTACACACCTATGAAGAAGGCCAAAGTCCAAAATGTTGACAACATCAAATGCTGTGGGGGTACATGGAGCAACAGGAACTCTCATTCATTGCTAGTGGCAGTGTAAAATGGTGACAGCCACCTAGGAAGGCGGTTTGGCAGTTTCTTACAAAACTAAATACATCCTTACCATGTAATCCAGTAATCATGCTTCTTGCTATTTACCGCAATGAACTGAAAATTTATATTTGTCCAAAACTCTATACATGGATGTTGATAGCAGCTTTATTCATAACTGTCAAAATGTGCAAGCAACCATGTGTCTCCTTCAGTAGGTGAATGGGTACACTGTGGTACAGCCAGACAATGGAATATTATTCAGCACTAGAAAGAAATGAGTATCAAATCATGAAAAGACTTGGAGGAAACTGAAAGAAGCCAACCTGAAAAGACTACATACTGTGTAGCTTCAACTATATGACATTCTGGAAAAGGTAAAACTATGAGGACAACATCTGTGGTTGCCAGAGGCTGGGTGGAGGGAGGCAGGAATAAGCAGAACCCAGGATTTTTAAGTCAGTGAAAACTAATCTGTGTGATTCCACGATGTCATTGTGTCATTCATTCTATGTTTGTCAAAACCTATGGAACATACAACAGCATGAGTGAACCTTAACGTAAACTATGACCTTGGGGTGGCAATGCTGTGTCAACGTAGGTTCATCAGTTGCAGCCGATGTGCCACTCTGGTGGGAGATTAATAGCGGTGGAGGTTGTGCCTGTGTGGGGGCAGGGTATGTAAGAACTGTATGTTCTGCTCAATTTTACTGTGGACCTAAAACTGCCCCCAAACAGAACATTTATTAACTTAAAAAAAATCTATTAAAAAAGAAGAGGTTTTCCCATACCATGGTTCAAATAAAATTTATCCAATCAATCAATTCTTCTTGGCATTTTTCTCTGAAAATTTCTTCCTATAAGGGCTCAGAAAGAAAAAGTAAGAAAACAACTCACTAAATCTGTGTACATATGCAATGTTGAGCATCGTGGGTCTTTGTTACCATTTTCAATCTTCATCATGAGTACGAAGACAATAGAATTTGTCTTCTTTTGCCCTAAGGCCCAGGACCACGAGCAGGCACTGAAGGATGTTTGCCAAGACATGAAAGTCCTGGGGTGGCTCTGCCCCAACGAGTATATGCTACAAAAGTGAGGATGGAAGAAAGATACAAGACCAGGGGAAGAAGGGCCACCTAAAATATAAACCAGAGCTAATTTTTTCCCATGTTGAGCTATTCGTTGGTTCTTCCCATGATGTAAAATCAAACCTCAGGTCTTTACCAGTACTGGAAAGGCTCAAGGTAAGCTGGCTCCACAGTACCCCCTACACATATTCCCAGCCACTCTGGCTTCCTTGCTGTCCTGGCCTCCAGACCTTTGCGTGTCCTGTCCTCTCTGCCTGGAAGCTCTCCTCTTCCTGCCTGACTTCCTGTCACTTCATTCTATTCTCTGATCAAACCACGCGACTTGAAACACCAATCTCCCCTCAGTGTCTCTATTCTTCTTTGCTTGGCCCCTTTTTGTAGCCATCACGACCTGCCCCTATTCCCTGGTTCCCTGTTCCTCTGTTCCATGCCGGATCTGAGCTTCCCAGGACAGCGTTCAGTGTCACTGGACTCCATTATTCTCACCTCAGCATCTGTAACAGAGCCTGACACATGGGAGCAACTCAATAAATATTTATTGATGGAATTCCTCGCGACCAATTTCTATATGTCAACCTGGCAACAGCATTACATTCGTTGTTTGATTTCCTAACACTAAAAAAAAATACCAGTGGCGACGAACTCCCCACCCCTCCCGAACAGCTCACGTGTCTCCAATGAGGAGGCACAGGTGACGGAGTGTGCCACCTGCCTCATTTATTCCAGATCAAACTCAAACAGTCATAATGTAAAGAATGTCACATGCTTCCTTGTGGAACGGAGACATACTTTTCAAGAGGATTAGCTTATAAGAGTCAGATAATCCTCCTGGGTTGGATAAATAGATCTTATAGAAATTCCTGGGGCACGTCCTACATAAGGCCTTTTACTAAAATCAAATTAGTAACAAAATGAGCTTTTCTTGGAGGAAATTAAACTGGTGTGCTCTAATAAGCTGTTTTAAACCATCACCATCTGATAGATAGGCGCTTCCCCCGGACACACATGGCCTTTCAAACTCCTTGTTCGGAACCACGTGCCCCTACCTTGTGGACAGAGGGAGGGAGAAAGATGGAGTTCTGGAAGGAGCAGTAGCCATGTTTGCAAAGGAAGGCAGATTTGCAAACATCTGCAGACTTCTATAAAAAAAAAAAAAAACCAAATTCCAATGACTTAGGAAAACTTCTTGCTTGGGTTGGTACCGATACCAATATGAAACACAAAGCAACTTCCATGAATTAGCCTGTTCGCGTCCCTGTCCCTTCCCCTGATAAACTGAAGCTGAGATTTTGAATATGTCACAGCCCAGCAGCATTTGTCAACAGCTGCTACTAGGGTGGTGACCTCACCCAGGGCACACCCTCGGGGCACACACAACACTGAATTCTGCTTCTCACTTACAAAAACACTGGTCGTAGAGATGTTGGTTCAAGTACCCTGTTCTCCCTCAGGTGCAAAACTACCTCAGCTCAGGACTGAATCACACCACTGTGCAAATATTTTACTTTCATATATCATCTGTAGCAAGTGTAATACTGAGATTTAAAGGTAAATAGCTAGAGAAATTGCGGTGGTGTTATTGGGCTGACAATCCTATCAACGCAAATCAAATCTGGCCGTGTATAGCCAAAAGCAAATAGTGGTTTCAGTCACAACCCGTTTTGTGGGCTCCTTCAGTGCGTGTATACAAGGCTGTGATTTTGGTCAACAAATAATCAAATAAAAACAAATTTTATAAGGGTTATTCTCAGCTAAGAGGTTGAACTCTTTATTTGAAAATCGTATGTTGTATTCTCTTCGGAAGGAGTCAAAACTGAACTGGGGGACGTTAACATTCTTGATGTGATTTAGAGAAAGGAGAAGAGTAGACCTGAACTGGAATACCGAGGCGCGTGCAGCCCCTGCAAGGAGCTGACTTAACTTGTGTTTTTGCAGACGTCTCCACTGAAGGGCTCAGGCCTGAGGCTGCCTTCCTGAGATGTAGTTGCCTAGCGCTGAAGGTGCTAATCAGGATGAAGAGTCACTCAATCACTCAACCGATAGATAATATCAATCATTTGAGGACAACCTGTGTCAGGCTCTATGCGAGGATTTGAGGATATAAAGTAGTCCCCTCACCCCGTTACTTATTTAGATAGAAGAAAAAGGACACGGGGTATATTATGGTTTGGATTTGGAATGTCCCCCAGTCCCCAGAAGCTCTTGTGTTGAAAGCTTGATCCTCTGTGCCACAGTGTTTGGGGGTGGGGACCTTCAGGAAATAACGGGATCCTGAGGGCTCTGACCTCTTCAGTAGCTTCACTCATTGATGGATTCATAATCTTAATGGACTGTTGGTAGGATCAGTAGGAGGTTGGACCTAGTTGAGGGAGTGTGTCCTTGGAGGCGTGCCCGTGGGGACTCCTCCACTGAGCAGAGCAGGCGTGCCACTCCTGCTCTGTTTCCTGGATGCCACGAGCGAGCTTCTCTCCACCAGGCCCTCTGCCATGACGGGCTCCCTCACCTTAAGCCCAGAAATAATGGAGCCAGCCGACCACGGGCTGAAACCATGAGTCAAAATAAAGCTTTCCTCCTTTAAATGTTTTTTTTCCTCGGGTATTTTGTCACAGTGACAAAGAGCTGACGAACACCCAGGGATGCTGGATAAATATGAAACAAAGCAGACAGCAAACATAAAAGGATCCCCAAGAGGGGAAGGCTCAGGTTTAGCCTGGAGGTAAGAACAAAGGAGCAAATCCCCAGAGGAGATCTGAGGGGGAAGCCAGGGCGGGAGTGCCCAGCTCATTCTGGAGGCTGTGCTGTGTGAAATTCCCACAGGTGCTCAGAGGTGAGGGTGCTCTGGGGTCTCACTGATAAAGGTCAGACAGGTGATAGGGTAGAGGGGCACAAGCAGAGCAAGAACCTGGCAGACCTCTTAGCAGCCACACATCAATGGTGGAGCCAGAGGTTTTATTACACCCGTCCAGCCTGGAGACGTCACCATGTCAAGGGGAATGTGGTATGCTGGGTGGCTTAGGCTTAGGCCACGTGCTTCATACTGAACCAGGGACAGAGATGCTGCAAGACCATGAACTAGGAATGAGGGCAAGGCTGGTCACCCAGGGGGCAGTCGGGGTGTGGTCACCAGGAGAATGTTAAATGGAAGCCAGGCAGCACAAAAAGATGTCTCCATGGTGTAAGGCATGTTCAAGCTCACGTAGATCCCAAGGACAAGGCAGAATGTGGCATAGGGTTTGGGTGTCTCCACAATCCCTTTTTTTCCTCTATATATCTGGATCTGACTAATCCAACTTATCCAAACCAGTGGTACATTTGGGTAAGAAGAGCTAGAAGCGTTGTGTGTTAAGTTCACTCTGGCAAACTTTGCAAACTTGAAAAGTCTCTAAGTAGCAAGGTTTTCAATGTTCTTCTAATCTCTTCCTATATCTCAGCACAGATAAATAAAACTTGCTCTTTATCCAACCTAAGCCCAGATTCAGGAAGTAGACAAGTCTTCCAGCCAGAAAAGAGAGTCATCTGTTGTCTTCACCTTATTTCTTTTTCCTGGATGGCTGCTGTAGTCATTTATGTGACCTGGCTGGCTTTGAAGGCAGGTATGTTTGAAACTGCTGGTTTAAGAATTCAGTGCCTTGAATTTGGATGGTGTTAAAACCCATCTCCAGCCTTAGAATTATAAAAATCTAACAGGATTTTAAGTTGAAAATTATTATCACATCTTGGACTTTTTAAAAATACTTGCCAACATGAATTAATCATCATAGTAATGATCCAAAAGAGCCAATGAAGTAGGTGATGCTTTCTGCCTCAAGTGAAAGTGGTAACATTGTACTTTTAGAGATACATCTGCTAAACTATTTTCTAGTTTGATACTGCCATTAAATATTGAATGATGAGACTCAAGCATCAGTGATAAAAAGAGACAGACATTAATTTACATTTTCTTATAGCCAGGCATGGTGATGTGTGCTTATAATCCCAGTACTTGGGAAGCTGAGACAGGAGGGTTGCAGGTTTGATTTATTTTATAAGGTCATTTCTGTCTCCACGACAGTTGAAATTTTAGAACTATTATTTATCTATTTCTCAATGTGATGGTCAAAGGATTCCAAAAGTTCTCACTATGTAAGAAAACAAAGATTGTTTCATAATCTACACATGCACTTGTGCATGTGTGTATACAAAGAAATATACATATACATATTTATAAAAGCAAACAAAAGGGTACATTTTTAAAAATTTATTTGTTTACTGGGTGTGGTAGTGCACATCTGTAATCCTAGTACTTGGGAGGCTGAGACAGGAAGATTGCAGAGCCCTCTGCAACTAAGTGAGACTGACCCTGTTTCAAAAATAAAATAGGGCTGGGGGGTATATCTCAGAGGTAGAATGCCCTTGGTTCTCATTTATCCCCAGCAACACACACACACACACACACACACACACACACACACACACACAAATGCATGTGTAGATAATGAAACAATCTTTGCTTTCTTACATACTGGGAACTATTAGGGCCATTTTGACCATCACATTGAGAAATGGACACATAATAATTCTAAAAATTTAACTGTCATAGAGACAGTTAAATGGCCTTATAAAATAAATCATTTAGGCAAATTATAATAGCTTCAGACCATGACTCCTGATCTTTCATATTCAAGAGTCATGCTTAAAAAAAAAAAATAGCACAGAATTGAGAGTGTGGGCTCCTCAGAGGTGGGTGCCAGTGACTCACCGATTGACAGGTTTCTTGTCTCGCTTGCTTTCAACGTCTTAGTTTCAACTTGGAATGAGAAATTAAGGATAAAAGTGACCTAACAGAGAGCAACTGTCACACCCACAACATGGCTTTAATATTTACTCTATTAGAAACAATATAAATTTAGGGTGAAGAATCTCTCTCTCTCTCCTCTTTTTATCTAGAACAGCAGAATTCCACCCACTGTTTTTGAAAACCAGAGCCTCCTAAATAAGATTTTAAAGTTATTTCTTAGTGCTTGTTTAAGGAGTTTTGGATAGGGTCATATTTTGAACATATGTATAAAACAACATTCCATAATTGATTTATTAACATATGAGGTCATGTTTATGATTTCTTTCTGAAATATTTAAAAGCAAACTATAACTGCATAATCCTATAAAATCTATTCATCACAAACCTGCTTCAAAAGTTCATAAAAAGCACAAAAAGAGCCAGCATATTGTATTTAGTTACGGTTGAAGTTTGTACTCCAAAGGATAAATGAATACGATTTGTATTTGCTATGGATCAGGCTGTGTTTTATTCACATTGTATTACATCTCAGGAGAGAGTTTGCTAAATAAGTCCAAATGGCAGAGATTCAGAAATCCAGAAAAATGCAAACATCACATTTTTTTTTTCATGGTGGACAAGACAGGAATGATTAAGAAATCCTTTAGAAAATATTACATTTTCAAAAGGCCACAGAATTCCTAAAAGCTAAATCTCTTCCCCTCCCATTCATCTTCAACTACCCTGTCATTGCATGTGATCTTTAAAAATATGAGGCACATACTTTGCTCCGCTAAGCCCTTTTAATTTAGGTTTCATGGATCCTTTATAGTCACATACATCACTTGTCATCGTCCCTTCCTGCTGGTCTCACTGGTTACCAGAGAAAATGAAGACCCCATGTTGGCTCAAAGATTGGGTAGGTGATTGCTTTGTGGTGCAGTGTCTGGGTTATCAGAAAGCCTTCTTACTACAAAAGTACCTCCAAAAATGTGTATGTTAATATCCCACATCTTTTATCAAGGGTTCCTGGAAAAGGGGGCATAATTGAATCAAATTTATCCCAAGTTGTGATTGTTATTAGATCTCTTTTAGAGAACAATTTTTATTGTTTTGTTTTGTTTTGGTACTGGGGATTGAATCCAGGGGCATTCTACCTCTGAGCTACACCCCGAACCATTTAAAAAATGTTTTTTGTTTGAAAACAGGGTCTCACTAGGTTGCTGAGAGTCTTCTTAAGTTGCTAGGGCTGGCCTTGAACCTGCAATCCTTCTATCTCATCCTCCCAAGTACTGGGATTACAGGCTTGCACCACACTCAACAGAGAAGTTTCTACTAGAGGGGTTGGCATTTCTAACAGTTTTTAAAAAAGGAAAAAGACAATTTGTGGGGAAAAATTATGAACCAAGAAAAGGGGGGCTTGTGTGCCAAAGACAAGTAGCCTAGTTATGTTTTCCTGAGAAGTCTCAGGAAAGAAAGGGAGGTAGAGAAAATGGGATCCTCTGAGCGCTATTAAATGCAGGGATTGTGCTGTCTCAGGCACAGGCCTGCTTCATCCATTTGTAATCTTGAGAGGTTCTTTTTATTTCTTGTATGGCTATGGGAACTAAGCCATCATTTTCACAAGTGGGTAAATCATGACCCTTATACAAATAGAAACTTGCCAAATGTTTTATTTCACTCATTAACATAAGAACCAGTAAGATGTTATAGGGGCAAATCTTTGAATAGATACATATAAAAGCAATCAAGTATACAGAAATGAGCCAGGCATGGTGGCCCACACCTGTAATCCAGGTACTTAGGAGACAGAGACAGGAAGACCTCAGGCTTAGGTCAGCCTCAGCAACTTAGAGAGACACTCAGCAATTTAGCAAGACCCTGTTTCAAAATAAAAAGGACTAGGGGGTGTAACTGGGAGGGAGAATGCCTCTGGGTTCAATCCTCAGTACCAAAAAAAAAAAAAAAAATGCGGAAATGAATTAGTTATTTTGTTAATCCACATGGTGTTAACCAATTATATCTTTATTAGGAGGAAGTTCATTTTTATCTGTTGGGATGGGAATCATTGTCATCACTTAGTTTTTGCTGAATTTTACAGAGTTATAAAATAGCTTAAGAACAATGAAAGATGGAGACCCCTAAAGAATCAGTTACTCTCCCAGAGGATGTATTTAGACCAGGTTTTCTCAACCTCATTTTGGGCCAGGCAAGTTTTTGTAGTGGGGGCTGTCTTGTGTGTTTCAGGGTACTTCATGGCACCCTTGCCCTGTGCTAGAATCCAGTAGCAACCTCCAAGTTGTGATAACCCAAAACCTCTCCAGACAGTACCAAATGAACCTTGAGGAGCAAATCATCACAGATATTGGTTGAACAGCGCCCAGCCTCCCAATGAAAGGGTGTTGGGAAACACTGCCCATTTCCAAGCCTTTTACAATCTTCCCAAACAGAGTAAGATTTTTAAAAGCTCAGTACGTTAGCCAAGACTGCACAGCTTCCAGGTAGTGGAATGGATTTCAAAGCAATTTCTGACTCCAGAGCATATTTCCTTTCATTCCACCACTCTAAAACTAGAATTGTGATATTTAGCTCCTTACATGAAGTGCTCTTTTAATAATTATAACTCAAATAATTTTTTAAGACACTTGCCTAAATAACTGCCGCTTAGTGTCATGATTAAGAGAAACACAAATATGATTCCAAAGGCCTCGAAAAATAATGTCTCCACTGAAGTCCCTTAAAGAGGCAGAAAGAGAGCATTTCATCACACAAGAAGCCGATCTTCCCTCAGGGAGGGAGACACTATGGCTTTGCATAAATCAATTTAGTCTCTCTACATTTATTTTTCAGTCACCTCTTCATCCTGGACTCTCATTAGTACAACAAGGAGTCCCTGAGGTGAGAAAAAGGACAAGCTTAGAATGCCTTACATTTGGGCATTTCCACCTTATTGCACAAATATAAAAAAAAAATCCTACTTTTAAATGAGACATCAGATAATAATGCCTTGAGGGTCCGTTCATTGAAAGAATCTAGAGGTAGTGGCACTCCAGGATGGACGAGCACCTTGAGCACACAGAGTTTGGTTTCTAAATACCAAGACTCCACTAAAACAAAGTTGCAGGGCTTTAGAAAAATGTACTCAGGTAGGAAAAGGGCACAAAGAGCCTGGAAGTGCTCAAAGATCAGTGGGAACACGTGGAGAAGATACAGGAACCAGCTGAAGAAGTTCTCATTGACAAAACTGGGGCAGAATGAGCAGCAGAAAGAATAACAGCAGCTATGAATATCACAGCAGAAAAAATCCATACTGTTACACACACACACACACACACACACACACACACACACACACCAAAGAAAAACCACAGGATGCTAGTGGGAGGGGGAGAAGAAAAATATTTTCTTTATTAAGGAATGCTAACTCAAGAATGTCAAAGGAATGAGAATGATAAAATGACATCTACCATTTGCATGATCTTAATTTAGTTAATTCATCTAGTCACCAAAGTAAGACACACATCTATACTCACAAATCTACACACTTATGTATCTGTCTACATATATTTAGATTCATATAAAAATCATTAGATTCCCTTACCAAAATAAGTTTGGAAA
>PVLC010020535.1:0-28998 GCA_004027655.1 Graphiurus murinus | reverse complement strand
TTTTCTTTCTTTCTACCTAATAAAGACTTTCAGAGATAATCTGCTTTTCTCCATGGAAACATTTATTAGGTGTGTGTTATGCTTCACAGACCACATATTCAAAAGGATTCATTTGGGACCAAAAAAGAACATAAATTCACTTTAATTTTAAGATGATTTATTCTAAAAATTAGTATTTAATTAGCATTAT
Source organism: Graphiurus murinus (assembly GCA_004027655.1). Taxonomy (NCBI): domain Eukaryota; kingdom Metazoa; phylum Chordata; class Mammalia; order Rodentia; family Gliridae; genus Graphiurus; species Graphiurus murinus. Next base: position 28,808 of record PVLC010020535.1, on the reverse strand, counting down.
CATTTTTTTCTGAAAAATAGACTGGAGTGTAGGAAAAAAGCTGATTAGTTACTTAAGGTCATATCCAAGAATAGGGAAATGAGATAATTTTCTGAGGTCCTCTCTCCTTTTAGTGAGACTGGGTTGTTTAAAGCCCTCAAAATATTATCAATCAAATATATGGATGGTTATAAAATTCCTTCCTCACCCTTCCATGATCATTCTCTTGAAGAATGGAGGAAGGAGGGTCAATTGTTTTTTGCCAAGACAGACAAGATGATCAATTCAATCAAAACTGCCTTCACATCTTCAATTCAGCACTAGTTCTTATTGGCCATGTAGGCATGGGATAAAAACAATGTTTTTTGATCACAGCTTGTACTGGTACTAAGTTGGCACTTTTTGATTAATATCATCATTCTCAGAGTAACCTCAATGCAGTCCTCTTGCATATAAATGAATATACCCAAAGTAACTTTCTTATTCAGTAAAGATGATGAGTTTGTATGCTATGTAGAAAGAATGAAGAAAGATAGGAGTGATAAGATAGGCATTTTATGATCTATCATACTGTGAACACTGACATCTTACTATAAGTACAATTAATCCCTCTGAGATTACTTCATCTCCATAAGATTGGTGATGGGCATATGCCTATTGGATACTGCTGTGTCAGAAAATATTATATTATTTGACTACTTCCCTATAGAGGCAATTAACCAACCATAATAAGAGACAATATATTTTTGATTAAAGAAAGGGAGAGAATGCTTGTAAGAAATAGAACATCTTTTTAATAAGCAACAAATTTATTTTTCTAAGAAATTATTTCCTTAGGATTTATACCTAATGCCAGTATACTTACTCAGTAAATGTCTCTCACCCAAGAAAACCCCAATAATCACATTTTCCCTTATTCTGAGAATTTTAAGATGATCAAAATAACATGAGAATGTTCTACTGTGATTAGTATTACAAACACTTTAGATTCCACACACACAAAAAAGCCTGATACCAGAAGAAAATTATTGGTACTGTAAGATGAAGTATATTTGACTTAACACTTTACCTGAGCTGCCTCTTGCTGTTTTTTTAGTTGTTCAAGCATCTGCTGGAATTCTGCCTCTTTCTGTTCAGCTTCTTCCATGGTGGCCTGGTTCTGCTCTTCATAGGCCATGGCTACCACAGCCAGGATCAAGTTTATTAGGTAAAATGAGCCCAGGAAAATGACCAGCACAAAAAATATCATGTATGTTTTCCCAGCAGCACGTAATGTCTGGAAACAAGAATATTGGAATTGTTTTCCACTATTATTTCATTAGTGGAGAGCTTCACCTTCAACTTTTGTGTCTTGTAGAGCTCTGATATAAAGAATAATTTTATTGGTCACAGCCCCTCCTTCTTCTCTCACTGTCTATATCTTTAACCTCGGCCTCTTCTTTATCCTTTAACTTAAGCATTCATACTGTGATCTCTAGAAGGGAGTTCTTGGATCCACCAAGAATACAACGGAGTCAATAAAATATGATGGAGACCTCCATCAAAATGCCCAGCCTCTGATGAAAGTCAAAGAAGAGACCACAAATATTTCTACATCGACTTCATATTCATCACCTCCCTCCTGTGGGATAATACCTGAGGTGGGGAGGTTGTGCTTCTGTGGAAGAGAATCTGTGTCTGAGAAGGGTAAGAAATAGGATTTAAGTCAAGGAAAAATAGGAGAGGATTACTAGCCTGGGCATTACACTGCTTGGTTGTATAATAATCAATAGGATGGAGAAACTTAAACCTCTGGATTTCAAATTCTGCTCTCTGCTAACTTATGCTGTGGTTTGATTTTCATGACTCAGTTTGCATTTTTTGTACACTTCTACTTAAATGCAGTGTATATCTCTTCAGGTTCTCACCAGTTGATAAAGATTTTCCCAGAAGTCCTGAGTCATCAGTCGAAACAGAGACAAAAATGCCCAACTGAAGGTATCAAAACTTGTGTAACCATAATTAGGGTTTCTACCAGCTTTTATACACATATATCCTTCTGGACATTGGCTGTAAATGGGGGAAAGAAAGTATTACAAGAGATTCCGCTGTCTTTTCATTCTGGTAGAATCCTATATTTATAACATTATCTAGACAGAAAGATTTGCTGTTTCAAAGGACAGTAGCATAATAAATAATAACAGTATAATAAAATTTCCAACTTTTGACTTAATATAATTTTACTAGGCACTTGGTGTAATCACTAAATTATAGTATAGCATTTCTTTTTTTGTGTGTGCAATTTTTCATTGTAATAATTAGTGCTTTGTATGTATACATCTTTGTTAGGTACAAATTGATAAAGACAAATGTGCACACATTTCTCATCTGACCCCTTTCCCAATTCCCACCCTGCTCCCTTGCCCTCCCTCCCTCTCAAGTTCAGTTCAGTGAGTGACCTTGATAATTGTGTAAGTACATCATGTGTCTTAGGATGCATAGTATAGCATTTCTAATAACATTTTACAAAACTATTCTATGTTTCTAATTAGCATTTTAACATGTCTCTCTTTTCTCTACTGTGGATCTCCAGAGTTGATTCATAGTTTGATATATTTACCTACGGAAAATGGTATGTACCTTACAAAAAAAATTATCTAATATCATGCTTTATAAGTAACCTCAATTATAGCAAATTAGCATTAACAAATTAGTTGCCTATTTGTTACTAGTTGGTTTCTACAAAAAGAAAGAAAAGGTACATACGTATGTGCGCATATATACAAACACAAAAAATTAATGGCTTACCCTGCATCAGAGCTGTTTCCACAGAGCAGTGCATCTAAAGACCCATCCAGGAAATAATGATATCCTGTTTGAAAAAAAAAAGGCATATGAAAAACATTTGAATTTTTAAAAACATTAAAATGAGATAAGAATATCAGATCCCATTTTAATTTTGTTGAGTGATTTTAGGTATATCAAATAATTTACTTAAAACATAAGTATTTGATCTTTTCCTTTCAAATGAAGATATTATATTAAGAGCAACAGATATTCAACGGTTAAAAATTTCTTCACTATAAATATAAAATGAGTGAAAACCAACATAGGTAATAATTAAACATTTTAAAAAGGTGTCATTTTTTACCTCTCTAATAAAATAAAAACATTTTATTGAGTAAAAACAGATAAAAATAATAAGTATTTCTTTGCTTTCTTGAAACAACTACATATTTTAGAACAAAAATGTTATGTATTTTCTTGTCTTTCCTATATTTTATTATTTATAAATTTTAATAATTATAATTTACATTATATTAACTTCCAGAATATAAGACAGGCAGCTTATAGTAAAACATGAGTAAATCAAATCCACTACTAAAACAAATGAATTTTTTTTTTCTGCGTGTGGTATTGGGGACTGAACCCAGAGGCATTCTATCTCTGAGCTATACCCCCAGTCCTTTTTTACTTTTGTTGTGAAACAGGGTATTGCTAGTTTACTGACAGTCTTGCTAAGTTGCTGAGGCTGGCATCAAACCTGCTTTCCTCCTGTCTCAACCTCCCAAGTACTGGGATTACAGGTGTGTGCCACCATGCCAGGCCAAAAAATGAAAATTTAAAAATCCTACTTAGTGAGGCTCTCCGCAACTTAGTGAGACACTATTTCAAAATAAAGAATAAAAAATAGGACTGAGTGTGTTGCTTGGAGGGAGAATGCTCCTGGGTTCCATCCCCAGTACCGGAAAAAAAAAAAATCCTAATTATGGAAGCTGAAGTAATTACTAAAGGACACAATCTGCATAATCTCAGAACTGTCTGCTTCTAGTAAACTCTTTCCCTCCTTTCAACATTCAGTTAAAATATCACTTCTGTGTCATTTTCCTTGATCCTCCAATTCCCTTCTATTAAGGATTGGCAGAATATTGCTAGAGTCATTGTCCTGTATTGTATCCACTTATTTAAAACATTACTACTCTTAGAAATAAAGCCACAAAGATTAATTATGTCATATTACTAGTGCTACTTGGATCTCATAGCCTTTCAATCATGTGTTTGAATGACTAAGAAAATGAATGAGTGGAAGAGAAACACATGGAATTAAATAATTATTGTTGAATTTTGTAAAATGAAATACATTTTAGATGATAAGATTCAGAGGAATTTATTACATGCACAGTTTTGTAAGGGACACAGAACCACATAATGGGAAAAATAATTTATATTTCCAAATATCTTGATCATCTCTTCTTCCTCTTCCTCTTCCTCCTCCGTCTCTTCATCTTCCTCCTTCTCACCTTCCTCCTTTTCCTTTTCTTCTTCCTTCTCTTCTTTTACTAATGAATGGAACCTAGGGCCTTGTGCACAGTAGGCAAAAGTTCTATCACTGAGGTACATGCCTGTCCCTTTTTATTTTATTTTAAGTTAGAGTATCACTAAGTTGCTCAGGCTGGCCTCAAACTTGGGCTCCTCCTCCCTCAGCCGTTTAAGTAGTTTGGGTTACAGGCATGTGCCTCTACACCTAGCTCTGATTTCTTTAAACATAGAAAAACTAACAAAGAATTTCTAAAAGTTTAATTAAAATTAAAAGGGCTGTGATACTTCTGAATAGATTTTTTTATATCACGCATTTATTGACAAAATTTTTGCTCCTTGTTTACAGATTTCAAAGTGTGTGGGAACACTTGGGAATGCTTGGGAATGTGCTCAGGAACCTATGGTAATAAATGAGCCTTAAATGGCTGGAAATAGCTGTGGGGACCCAAGCTGGCTGTGGAGGCCAAGTGTGAGAGTTTTTGTTCTTCTTGGTAATTTTTTTTTTTTTTTGGCTGTTGTTTCTTTGTAGATTTCTTTTCTTTTCTTTCTTTCTTTCTTTCTTTCTTTCTTTCTTTCTTTCTTTCTTTCTTTCTTTCTTTCTTTCTTTCTTTCTTTCTTTCTTTTTCCTTCTTTCTTTTTCTGCTTGGGATTGAGCCTAAGAGCCTTGTGAACTCTAGATGAGCCCCCTCTCACTGGGCCACATCCTTAGCCTGAAAGAACCTTTCCCAAGCAGCCAGCAGTTAGGCCAGCCCCTCCCAGCTCTGCCTCACTAACAAAGTAGGAAACCCAGCTGTCAGGGGAGCAGACACTTGAACCTGAGCTTTGGAGCAGCATTCACATCTCCTAAAAGCCTTAAATAAAATATATTTTCAGTCATAATGCTTTATTTTTAACAATAAATTTAATTTTCCATCACTTCCAGTAACAAACTATTTTTATTTGTATTTGCATTTGGTTTAAAAATAACCTCTCCCACCCCCAAGAAGTAGAATATTGTCAGGGCAAATTAAAAGAATTATAGATTACTAGAGCTAAAAATAATCTCAGATACTCTTGATTGAGTGTAATAAAAACAGAGTTCAATAATTTTTTACTAGAGAGAATAAATCTTGTGACAGTTAATATCTTGATTCTAGATAAAAAGCAAGCAGTAGGTTTCAGGAGTGAGTGACAGCAGTGGAATATTGATCTTATACTGTTCTTAAGACATTTTTCTTAAGTTAGAGATTTACAACTATTTGAAAATTATTTGCTAGCATATCACTGAATATCATGCAAGACTTCATTTGTACTCAACCAATGTATTTTCCAGAACAATAAGAACACACTCCCATACTCCTTTTTTTTTTTTTCTTATTCTATTACTTTAGTAATTATTAAGCCACCAGTAACTTTCTGTGACCAACCCCTCTTGTTCCATAAAGCTGGTCATTCAAGTATATTCCTTCTTTTATTTTTTCCAAACTACAACTCATCACCTTAAAATAATGAAGATAGAGCTGTATGCATGTCTATCTCTAGTCTAAGTTTTGTTTATTCATTATTTTTCTTAATAAGGACATTTCCTTTCCTGTGAATTGTGTTTTGACTCTGCTTTTGGAATACTGCTACTGGCAGATACTAAAATAAAAGAGAAAGAAGACATTACTTTTATTTCACTTTAAGAAAAGAGTAAGAGTACTAAGTCAGTTATTTTTTAGTTCTTCTAGAATAGACTATTTCAATGTTTAACTATTTTGTCTAGATGCTTGAAATAAAGATAAAACACTCCCATACATCACTGATCTATCTGCAAATTTCTCTTCTTTTCTTCAATGTAATAATACTACTTTTCAAATAGAAGAATCTTTTTAGGCCTCAATTGATTTCCATAAAATAAGAAGGTAAATTATAAGCACCCTAAAGCCATCCACTATCACCATTGTTTTTCCCAGTATTCTTTCCCAGTTCCTGGCTTAATAGGTTACATTGCATAGTATTTTAAAGTTGACAATGAGTTTACACATTTTACCTCCTTCAATTTTCTCAACTATAGATCCTAAGAAAATTTTCTTTAGCTGAATTCCTCAGCCTCTTGTTGATCACATAGTAGCAAGTGGCATTTAGGAGTCAACATGAGAATAATTATTAATTAAAAGTGTAATGTAAGCTGGGTGTGGTGGCGCACGCTTGTAATCCCAGCATTTGGGAGGCTGAGACCGGAGGATCGGGGTTCGAGGCCAGCCTCAGCTACCTAGTGAGGCACTCCGCAACTTAGTGAGACTCGGTTTCAAAATAAAGAATAAAAAATAGGGCTGGGGGTATAGCTCAGAGGTAGAATCCTCCTGAGTTCAATCCCCAGTACCGCAAAAAAAAAAAAAAAAAAAAAAAAAAAAAAAGTGTAATGTATAGGCAAACCATTGATAAAGTGATTAACAAAAATTTTCCCTAAAACTTATTTCAGAAATTGTCACCTATTATTTAAAATCCAGGGGAAGGACTGTGGTTGTAGCTGAGTGGTAGAGTGTTTGCTTCCATGTACAAGGCTCTGAGTTTGATCCCCAGCATCAGAAAAACAAGCAAACAAAATCCAAAGGAAAAGAAATGTCAACCAGGAGCAGGGCATGGTGGTGCATGCCTGTAATCCCAGTACTTTGGAGGTTGAGACAGGAGGATTGCAGTTTCAACATCAGCCTTAGCAACTTAGCTAGACTTTCAGCAACCTAGCAAAAACCTATTTCAAAAAAAAAAAAAAAATGCTGGAGGTGTAGCTCAAAGGTAAAATGTCCCTGGGTTCAACCCCCAATACCACTGCAAAACAAAAAACAAAAACAAAAACAAAATGTCAAATAAAAAATTGCTTTGAAGCCTAAAAGACGTTGTATATCCTCATTAGATTTTATTACAGAGTATCTTCTTATTTTTAAAGTGACATCTTTTGTTGTCTATAAGATATTCGAATTCTTGCACTTGCTGTTTTGGGAAGCTGCAGCTCTGTCACTGTGATTGTCACTAATGATTGCTGTCTGACTACACGGACCTGTTTTCAATGAGGGCGCTTCAATTAGCTGGCTTAGCATTGTTTGTTAAATGACTTGTGAAGTCAAGACAGTAACTTCTGAAGGACAAAGCCTTGCTTCTTCATATTTGAATTCCTAATAAATTATATCACTGTTAATAAAAATATATAATTTTAAATATTTGCTAATAGTTTGATTTTGTAATAGTTTGATTAGATAATTTTCTTAGGCATTACTATGATTTATGTGATCATTTTTAATTTGCTTATGCTTAGATGGAAGGAAGATTAACAATGAAAACAATAAGTAATAGTAATTCTTACTTGAATCTTGAATATATGATTTCCAGTCAAACTCAAAAGCAGTTTCATTTACAAGTGTGCCATTGTCATCCCTAGTTATATTTTTCTCTATACTGTGTTCCTCCAGGGAAGCATTGGTGGGGGGCCATTGTACACATTTATTCCGCAGGTTGCCCATGAAGAGCTGCAGTCCTATCAGTGCAAACACGCTCAGACAGAACACAGTCAGGATCATTACGTCAGAGAGCTTCTTCACCGACTGGATCAGGGCCCCCACGATGGTCTTCAGACCTGAAAGAAGGAAACCTATTACTATGAAGACTTAACACATCTAGAATAATTAATCAAAGCTTCACACAATTCTTTTGAAAACAGAGTCCATGTATAAGCCCAAGGAGGCTTTCAGCGTTACTAGAGGGCTACATTTCCTGGAAGGTTGAAGAGTTTATGGGGATTAAATCTGCAAATGCAATGGTCCTGGTAGACAGATAAATAGAAATGGGCAGGTGGGCTGGATTGGAATGGATCTGACATCTCAGAAAACTAAAGCATGGGGCAGCAGTTAGAGAAGTGCAGTGATTAGACATCCCCACCAATGGGAAAATTCCCAGTATGGCAGAAACAGCGCTGATGCACTAATGTGTGCATGGAAAAAGACAAAGACCTCAAAGTAAATATGCATGATGAAGGAGGTGTCCAAAGGGAATATAAGGCTTCCCACAAGAAGAGCCTCACACTGTTGTCCACTCCAGAAAAAGCCTGTTTCAGACTTCTTTTCCTCTGGAAAGTAATGCATCCCCCATCCCCCTCCTTTTTTTTTTTTTTTTATCATGGCCTTCTTTTACACTGGCCCCCACTTCCCTAAATAAATCTTTTATATTCCCCTATGTCTGCTTTCCATTTGAATTCTTTCTTTCAGAAGAAGCAAGAACCAAGAAAGGGATTGTTGCTTGGTAATAAGGCATTATTATTTGCCTGGTAACAATCCAAGCAATGAAACACAGATTCACCTCCCATTAAGATGAGAAAATAAAAGGAGGTTCATCATCTTCACGAAGTCTGTGTTAAGGAAAGGGTACGACATTTCTCCTTCTTATTATTGAATCCTGTCCACACTTTTATTTAGGTTAGTTGTCAGTTCATAATAAAGTAGTTGATAAGTATGCTTACATTCCTATTTATTAGCAGGAAAGGTTTTGCTATTAAATTGGAGATAGTGTAGAGTATAATTTCACTTTAAGATAAGTCCCCCATGGAGACTTAGGCTATTTTTCATCTTATCCTTTTTCGTTGTTGTAATTGTTTGTCTGCAGTACTGGGGATAAAATCCAGGAGCATTCTACCTCTGAGCTATATCTCCAGCCCTACTTAATTTTTTATTTTGAGACATGGTCTCACTAACTTTATAAGGGCCTTGCTAAGTTACTGAGGCTGATTTTGAACCTGTGATCCTCCTGTCTCAGCCTCCCAAGTACTGGGATTATAAGCATGTACCATTACTCCCAGCTCCCTGGTCTTTTGTTAGCAAAAGACTTAAATGATTTATATAGTTTACACATAGGCATCAGTGGCTATAATAAATAATTGAAGATTGATACATTCAAAGAGAACAGATCCTTGCTAAAACTGGCATGGCAAAAAATAAAATCTGTAAGGCAAATCACACAGACTGCATGTCACAGCATCTTGTGCAAGAAATTGTTAAACTCCAAGGCTGATAATACGTACATTCAGACAAAAAAAAAAAAAATCACTTTCTGTGAAACATGTTACTCATGATTCTTGATTGTAGTGCTGAATGTGAAGCAAAGATGCCAATGCTGAAAAACATCATGAGTCAATCTAGGTGTTTAACCTAGCTCTTACCTGGAATGACTGAAATTGTTTTCAATGCTCGGAGGACTCTAAATGTTCTCAGTGCTGAGACATTGCCCAGGTCCACAAACTCTGTCACGTATCTGTAATAGGGAGTTCACACACAAACACAATGACATGATACAAAAAGGGCTGCAGGTACCAGGGCCCTCTGCTTTACACTAATCACTTCTTACTTGGAATTACACGAATACGTTTTCAAAACTCTCAAGAGTATGAAAGTGTGAAGAGCTGAAAGATGCTTAGGTTTACAAATTCTGTTACATCCTTGCAAATTAAATGAGTTATTCAAAATTTAACAGGTTTAATATCGTTTGTTTGGGTGTTTTAAAGACCTCCTTGGTGATTTTGAATATTAAGAATCATAATTGACAAATTAAAAATCAGAGCCCATCACTGTGGCTTTATTTTCATAATTTAAGACCATTACCTAAATGAAAATTTATAAGAAATGCATCCCTGGTGCCAGCTTGAAAGAAATGTAAACAATATCATGTGTAATTTAGGAGAATTAAGTAAAATGAAATAAAGCTTAGCTAGGGTTTTAGTTAGAAAAGAAATAAAATCACTCAACAGAAATTTAGTTATGAAAAGACAGATTGCCTTATTGTCTTTATCTACAAGATAAGGTATTCCTGGTGCTACTTTGAAACAAAAGTTAGGTACATTAAGAACAATGCTGCTCCTGCCATCACTGCTATTTCATCTCAAGAATTTCAGAAGTCTCAGTATGCCTTCTTTTGAGCTATGGCAGGAGAGCATGGTGAAGAATTGACTCATCCTGATCAGATATGAAGTGAAGACCAGACAGGCAGTATTTGGAGCTCTGAGTATCTGAGGCCACTTCTCCTATTCACATTATACCTGCAAGATGGCAAGAAAGTTGCCAAAGAAAAGATGGCACCAAACAGTATCCGTCCATCAGTTTCTACATATGATTCCCACCTACCCTGGAATGCCTTTGCATTATGCTCCTGGGCTCTCTTTCTGAAAAAGTTTACCATTAGGGAAAAAAAGTTGGATCAGGATTTAGGAAGTGTGCACACTGCTGAGTATATATGGTTAGGAGATAAGTATAAGTAAGTTTATGTTGAGGGTAAGGAAAGAGATGAAGGAAGCTGTAACAAGGAAAGAGAGGAATAGAGGAAAGGGGTCAGAAGAAAAACAGAAGCAAAGAGATTATGTCTGTCTATAAGCCTTAAATATGTTTGCTAATAAAATAATAATTTATTAATTCATATTGTATCAAATGTTACTTTTACTCTGGTTAGTTTGCTTTTCAGAGTATTTGAGTATTTTCATGCTAGTAGATATTCATTTTCTATTATTCTACCAAACCAATAAAGAAGCAATGGAAATTATATAACATGGATAAGAAGATAAGTACAAGTTTGTAGAACCAGTTGAATTTTTTTTGTGGCTGTAATTTTTCTAAAGTCATTATTCAAACATATAATTTGTGCTCTTATATTACAATGTGTGTGTGTGTGTGTGTGTGTGTGTGTGCGTGTGTGTCTGTGTGTGAGTGTGCGCACGTGCATGCATGTGTGTGCTGGAAGAATGGAATATATGAAATGTGCTGACACTTATTACATGTGAAAATTATAGTTCCAGCTACTCAAGAACCTTCGTGCCACAGTGAAATGACAGACCTCTATGATGCTAAATTAAAATCCAGAACTTAAATGTATAAATTATGCCAAAATATTCTTCAGTCATACTAAGCCTATTCTTTATAAACACTAGTAGGAAACACAAACTGTCCTTTGAAGTTTCAAAAAAGATACTTACGCAAATGTAATGACAGTGAAATCGAGCCAGTTCCATGGATCTCGAAGGAAAGTAAAATCTTCTAAACAAAAGCCCCTTGCAATAATTTTTATAAGTGATTCAAAAGTATATATGCCTGTGAAGGTGTACCTAGAAACAAGCATCCAAAAAAGAATTGATAAAGCAATAGTTTTATTTTTGAGCATATCAATTTTTTATCCCTCTGTCAGTGGAACAAATAAATACTAAAAACAGAAAACTAAGCAAGTTGATTTTATTGTCAATGAAATAAAACATGGCCCTAAGTTTAAACTCAATTCTTTTACCCATGAAAAGTTGTTCTTAGAGTGTCATAAAAGCAATGTGAGAAATGCATGTCATATAAAGTCCATCTAACTACTGTCTGAAATGTCTTGGTATCGACAAAACTGAACAAAGCCTCCCAGTTAGCTCACAAAATGGAGGAGACAATCAATAATATTGCAGAAGCATAGAATGCATTCCTTTAGAAAGCAAAACTTAAAAAAAAAAAAAAACAACCCTCAATTTCAATGATGTCTTTAGAGTGAGAATACATTGATATATTAGCAAGTCTTAACTTTTTAAGATATGTTAACATACTTGGAAAGGGACGCCATTAAAATAAAAGTAGTTATTTCTAGATGATAATTCAGAAACATAGAGGTTTCCAAAGTTTAAATCTTGCTTTTGGAAGTTGGAGTTTGAGAGTAGCATAAAATCACAGAAATTAGAGTAATGGAAGACCTATGGATTCTCAATTATTAACTTCAGTACTTTAGGAAGTTTTGTATATAAAGTTTGTTATTTTCTTCAGAATCTGTCCATTTTTGGTTCTATCCCAGAAGTATTCAGGATGAGAAGATGCTCTTGGAAACACCTCTGTGTTTGTAGGGACCAGCAACCACAGAGTAATTTGACTTGTGGTGATCATTGGATATGGGTGAGAGATATTAGATCTAACACCATCAAGTCTGAGGGGGGCCAATAAATATTGCTTTCTTGCTGCATAACTGTGTCTACAAATGACTTTAATAGAAATGTTCTTCAATTTTATTTCAAGAATACATTAAGATATAGTTTCGAAATTCAGAGTATACATGTATACACACACACGCGCACACACACACACACACACAAACACAGAGAAATATTTAAAATATAAGTCAAACTTACTCTACATTCTTTGTCCAGTCTGGAGGGTTACCCATTGTCATAAACACACAATTCGTCAAAATAGTGCACATAATTAACATGCTAAATAATGTAAGTTATTGTTAAGGAACACACAAAACAAAATTTAAATCTCAGCATTATATCATGTAAAACTAAAATTGAAAAGCTTAAACTGTACTTCAGCCAGGAATCAGTGTTAAATATTCAGTGGGCAAATCATCTAATCTTTTTAAATTTGTTTCATCTTCTCTAAAATGTACGTAATAGTGTCACTTTCAGAGTAGTAGTTTAGGTTAAATGAGATAGTGTATAAGAAGGAGAAATGTATCAGCATAAGGTGTTTATTTTTCAAATATTAAGGAGCCGATATCTTTACTTCTCTCAGAGCTTTGGTGGGAAGACTGTTTTTGTCCCATCTGGAGTTGCATATTACTTGAGCAGGGAGCATTATCTGGAAGTAATACAGGTATTTAGAATAGTAAGTTGTTGCAGAAGGGCACATACCTGAAATACTGAAATTTCTTCAACACATGTTATTCAATATATTTCAATGTGTGGAAATAACTTATAGTCAAAGTATAGCATGATACTAACTTTTGTGCTGTATTACTTTTTCATTTATCATTATTTTTTCTGGTAATGAGGATTGAACACAGAACTACACCCTCAGCCCCATTTTATATTTTGAAAGAGGGTCTGGCTAAGTTGCTGAGGGTCTCACTAAGTTGCTGAGGCTGTCCATGAACCTGTGATCCTTTCAGCCTTCCAAGTACTGGGATTACAGGCATGTGTCACCATGCCTGACTGGCTTTTTTTTTTTTTTTTTTTTTTTTTTTTGACTGAGTGCAGTAGCGTTGGATAAAATGAAAGGTGAATATTCTTGGAAGTTAAGACTTAAGCAGATGTGAATGTAATTAATATTCACTGTGGTGAAGGAACCTCAGGTGTCACTTTATCTCTGTGCCATTGAACCTCCTTGACTTCACTTACTTTTATACAATAGAGCTAATAATGGAAAAACTGCATCATTTTTATATGCAAATTAAATGAGTTAATATGTGTGAAATGCTTGGAACACTGTCTTAATATAGGTAAATATGCCTGGAAATGTTAACTAAAATGAAGAAGACATAATGGAATTATAGTATTGAAAAGGTCCTTAAACAACAGAGTCTTATCACTACATTTTAGAAATCGCAGAAGTAAGGCTTATGATTGAGAGAAATTAGATAACTTGGTCCACGACTACAGAGTAAAGGTTTTCTGTCTTCAAATCTAATTTTCTTTGCACAACAGCTTACTTCCCAAATAAAAATTTTCCATTAAGTGCAAAAGAAAGCTTTCATCAAATGACCACACGATGGCACTAGGAATACAAACTAAGATGAAAAACACATATGTGAAAAACCCTAAACATAGGAGCTTTATGTTTCAAATCTTCAAATTTTTAATGATAGCATATTTATACCACTAAGGTATCTCTTACTATAAACATAAAAACTGTGTGTGTGTGTGTGTGTGTGTGTGTGTGTGTTTGTGCAGTTTGTTTCGTTTGAGATACTGGAAATCAAACCTAGGGCCTGTTACTTGCTAGGCAAGTACTCTGCCACTGAGTTGCACCTCAACACAGCCTTTTAGATTTAAAAATTTTTCATAACCAGACATTATGAGCTTATGTTAATTATAATCATTTTTCCATATTTATTATTATCAAAGTCATCGAATGAAACCAATAGGAAATGAAATTTTTCACTGATCAGTATAAACAAATGAATTTGGTTGCAGAGGCCCTTTAAATACCAGTGGGAATCACAAAATCTAGTTCATAAGATTATTTGGGAATATGATATTCGCCTCTTTCATTAATTTCTAAAGCCTTAATTAAGCAATCAGTTTTGCATGGCAAAGTCATAAATCAATTGCTTCAATTTAAAATTCAGTTGATATTCCAGTACTTCCTTCACAAAAATCATCAGAAAAGTTTAAGAATTAACTAAGTATTGGTTGCAGTCTCCTGACATTATCTATGAAAAATACACTTACAAGTTTATTTCAAGACACGTTAAGTGTTTTATAATATAGCTATGGCCAACCTTGATTCTGGAAGTAGATTCTTCTGTTATGATATCATTATTCACTGATAATTCTACATACTTGTACAAAGATGCTAAAGATAGAGATGAATATTTTGCACTAGATTTGTAGGATTCAATATATGCAAGTATTTTTTAGAAAGATAACAATTATACATGCATACAGGTGTATGTATATATATGTGTATTACATACATATATAATGTTAAAGACTTTGTAAGTCTCTGGGATACTTGTGTGATTGATTAACTTTAAAATCTTTAAAAATAAGGCTTATATAACAAAAGAAGATGCAAAATAAGAGTGAGGAAAGCTACATAATATGGACATTTCCAAACAATTTTATATTTAGCTACAAAGCACTCAAGGATTAATGTACAAATAGTTAATATTAATCACTTGAAAAAGGATATGAATGTACCAAAATCTTAATAGCAATTTTCCTAAGAGGATTGAAGGGAGTTAAAATATACAGGGCAGAGGTGGCACTGAACCGGAAGATGGCCTTCCCTTTATTCAATACTATAAAAGTCTGTAAAATAGGAAAACAACACAAGTATAAATGTGTAAACCATTTCAACTCAATTATCAATTTCTGTTATATTTTGTAATGAATAATTTCAATGTTACACATGAAGCCAGGACAATCACAAGTTTTGATGCACACGAAGAAGACCAACTATTATTGGATCTCTTCTTAATTAAAGTGGAAATTCAATGACACCACTTACCTTTAGCCTAATACTTACCTGCAATTTATCACACATATAAAGGACATTTCACCAAGAAAATTTACTTACTTTTTTAATATTTTTAATCTTTGAGTTAAACGAAATTTTTAAGTGGGTGCACATTTCATTTTCATTCTAAAAGTCTTAAGGTATTCTTTCCTTCTATAATGATTTCAGCTTTCCCAATTCAAATATTTTGAAAATTAATCTCATGGAATGCAAAATCATTCAATAGAATGGATACTATTTTTGAACAAACATTCTTTTACCATCTGCGCTTATAAAATAAACATTATCACTCTATTGGTAAAAGAAAATAAAAGCAGCCACCATCAAACCCACTCTTGGGTTAGATGGATGTAATCCAATAATTGATTTCTGGAGGCCAAGTTCCCTGGAGAGTATCCGTTGACCAGGAGTGCTAAATTCTGTATTGGGATTTCTGAGTTAGCTGACACATTGAATTCTAATCCCAGTTGACTTCTAATCTCATGTAGTGCTTTCTTTTCACAGAGGAAAAGCTCAAAGGCTCTGAAGGACCCAGGACCTATAAGTGTAAATATAATTCTATTCCAAAATTTAAACTTATTGCTAGAAACTGATAGTATGTAGACAAAAATATATTTAAGAAGCAACATATAATATTGTAATAAGGGACTCTAACTAAGGGCATCTTAAGACATTTACTTTGTTTTGTTTTGTTTTGTTTTGTGGTATTGGGAATGGAACCCAGAGGCATTCTGCCTCCAAGCTATATCCCAGTCCTTTATTTGTTATTTTTTGTTTTCAAACAGAGTTTTGCTATGCTGCTGAGACATTTACTCATATGTAGTCAGAGTTAAAGGTGGGAGAAAGCTGTTTTCCTTGTGAAGACCATATTAAGGGAAGATAATATTAAGCTTTTTCTTTCTTTTTTTATTGGTGCATTGTAATCATACATCTTTGTTAGGTACAAGCTGGTAAAGGCATGCATACAGACATTTAACCCTTCCCCAATTCCTGCCCCACTCCCTCCTCCTCCCTCCTTCTCAAGTTCAGTTTAGTAATTGACTTTGATATGTTTCTGAAAGTATATTATGTGCATTAGGGCATTTCCTTCCCCCCTTCCCCATCACCTTCAGTTAAGTCACCTTCTTTGCTCATCTAAGGTTTCTCCTTCTTCATCTAGAGTCCTTCTTATGACCCACTTTCTCCCTAGCTTCCACATAACCCAATAAAAAATGGGCAAATGATCTAAATAGACACTTCACAAAAGAAGAAATACAAATGGCCAATAAATGTATGAGGAAATGTTCAACATTATTAACAATCAGAGAGATGCAAATCAAAACTATATTGAGATTTTACCTAACCCCAATTAGAATGGCAATCATCAAAAACACAAAGAACAACAAATGCTGGCGAGGGTGTGGAGAAGTGGGAACCCTAATACATTGTTGGTGGGATTGCAGATTAGTGCAACCACTTTGGAAAACAGTATGGAGGATCCTCAGACAAATGAGAATGAACCTACCATATGATCCACTTCTGGGTATCTACCCAAAAGAATGGAAACCAAACTATCAGACTGACGCACATGTATTTATGTTTATAGCTGCAGAATTCACAATTGCCAAATTATGGAAACAGCCAAGATGTCCATCAACAGATGAATAGATTACAAAACTATGGGATATGCACACAATGGAATTTTACTCAGTCATAAAGAAGAACCAAATCATGTCATTTGCAGGGGAATGGATGGAAATGGAAAACATATTTGCTGAATTGCCCTTCGAAAATGGCACTTCCTATCTGTTATGGACAGAAGTGCCCTAAATTGGCTGTGTAAGTATGAACCCCAACTAGTGCCCATCTTCAAGTCCAGCTGTGACATGATAAATACAAAAAGAAGAGTTTGTGTCCAGAAACTTGTGAGACAATTTGACAAAATTGTCTGTTGAATCTAATAATAAAAAGGGGAAAACTAAAGATTGTACAACAGAATTTCTTTTCAGTTTTTTAGAAATTAATTTTCCTGTATTTTATGGAATAGAAACCTCACCTATGCAACAGTTAAGGAAGCTCTGCTAGAAAACTATTATTTTTTAAAAAGTGAGTTCAGAAGGCAAAATTATATATATATATATACAAATGGACAAATATATATATTATATATATACACAAATGGATTTTATGATTATATATATGATTATATATTATATATATAAAACCATAAATATATATTATATATATAATAATTTTATATAGATATAAAATCATAAAGTCCATTTGTAGGAGGGGAAAAGTTTCACCTGGGCACAGTATTTAGTCCTCTTTTGCTCTGATTCAGTTCCTAAATGACATTAGGAAATCATCACACAACAGGAACAGACTTGTGCAATGAATTTGCCCTAGGGAACAGGAGCACACAAGGGCACAGAAAGGGCAAAAGTGAGTTAACTCAGGACTGAACATGGTCCACCATTCAAACCTACCACAGGTCCCCTTTCTTCAAAATTATATCCAATAAAACCTGATCAAAATATTGGAGTTTACAGTTGGAGAACCCGTAAAAATACAACACAGTATATACACTCTCAAACGAAGAATCATTTCATTTAAAATAATATCATAAGCTGATTTTGAAGATAATACAAGGATACAAAGAGATAAGGAGGAAGAAATTACAGCCCATATGGGACCTAAATGGTGGGCTGGAGGGTGAATGTGCTCTGGGCAGTTCTGATTCTAGCTCAGTGGACAAGAAAATAACCAGGCTCATGTTGAGAAGAGGGACCACACGCCTAAGGGAAAACCCATGCAGCTCATTGGCTTCCCTTATCCCAAGACATAAGAAGATAGAAAGCTGGGCATGGTGGCACACACTTGTATTCCCAGCATTTGGGAGGCTGAGACTGGAGGATCCGGGTTCGCGGCCTGCCTCAGCTACCTAGTGAGGCACTCCACAACTTAGTGAGACCCAGTTTCAAAATAAAGAATAAAAAATAGGGCTGGGATATAATTCAAAGGTAGAATGCCCCTGAGTTCAATCCCCAGTACCAAAAAAAGCCCCAAACAAACAAACACAAAAAACCCCCCAAAAAACAAAAAACAAAAAATAAGAAGATAGAAAAGAGGAAGAAGGGGTGAAAAAGCAAAAGAGAAAGCCAGGGAGGCCAAAAGAAAGGGTGGGGCAGCCGGGCATGGTGGTGCATGCTTGTAATCCCAGTACTTGGGAGGCTGAGACTGGAGGATCCAGGTTCCAGCCAGCCTCAGCTACTTAGTGAGGCTCTCCTCAACTTAGTGAGACCCTGTTTCAAATATAAGGAATACAAATAGGATTGAGGGTGTAGCTCGGAGGTAGAATGTCCCTGGGTTTAATCCCCAGTACTGAAAAAAAAAAAAAAGAAAAGAAAGAAAGGGTGGGGCGGATAAAGACAATTCTACTCTCAGAACTAAAAAGTAGGAGAGGCAGGCCTGAAAGACTTAATAGAGGGGCCACAAAACTGAATCTAAAGGGCGCAGCTCCACAAGGTGAATTTAATGTAAGCATGGCACCTGAATGCTGACAGGTAACTCTAAATCCCAGAGTCCATAGCCAGATGAATTAATACTTGGACATAAAAGTTAGAGGCAATGGTCATAATTCGTGGTTGTTCAAACCTCAGATGAAACTTTTATTGATTTTAGGGTGTATTCCATTTATTTATTAAATTCAAAGAATATCTGGGAGATTATTTTATAACCTGATATTGACAAGGTTATGCGTGACATGCGTAAATACTTGTAATTTAAATTTACACATGAATTTAATGAGGTTTTCCTGCACAACAATGTTTGTTCTGCTTTAATTTTTTACTAGACATATAGATGGGCAAGACATCATTGCTAGAACTACCCAAGAAGGTGACAATAATGCCAACAGTAGAGGACTTTTTTAATACGATTTTTTTTCTATGAAGACTGCTTTTCTGATATTGAAACACGTATGTTTATGTACACACTTTGTGTATGCTACTTTGAAGTGCTTATGGGCTTATTTTCAATAGTCTTACAATAAAGCAAAATCATCTGGACTTGTATAGTAACCAAATACATATAATTTTAAGTATGTTATCATTTTTATATCAGTAAATTCCACTTGGAGCTTAAATTTATAATTTAAATTTAAATTATAATTTTATAATTCCCTCATCTGTCTGTATCCATACTCTTCATTTTTTTTTAACAAAGCCAAGAAGTTTGTGAGTGTTAAGAATTAATAAAAGGATAACTGCCCCCAGGGAAACTCAGATACATGTTTCTCCAAATAGTGTTGGTATTGAAGGATGAAGAGAGTCAGAAGGGAACATGGTTTACTTACAACAAATAATTAACTCCAGAATTTACAAATATATAGATATTTGCTTTTCCCATTTTACACATATGTACACAGTTTAAGAGGGAAACTCCAAAGATTAGAAAAGACAATACCATACGTTAAACTGTATAAACAAATCTGTGGCTTTGAGCAAGTCAATACTTATGAACTGTTCAATTTAGAGTCATGTTTTACTTTTAAAAAGAATATATTGGGTCACATTATAATGAAGTATCTATACATCCTTTAAATTTACTTAGTTTAACAAAAATTTCATTGACACAACTCCTCAGAATAATTTTTATTGCACTAAGTCACTCCGATGCAAAATTTGTGGTGAGGAAGAGGTGGGAATGATTCAAGCTAGCTTGAAATAGGCTCCTCTTTATACCCCATGGCCGATACAAACACAGGTGCATTTGCCAGCACCAAGAGTAAAATCCAGTCATATCTATGACTAACTTAAAATTTGTCCCTCTGTTCATTTGTTATAGGCCAAAACAAATGTTTTAATTGCAATTCTACACAGTAAATAGAATTGTAAGAAATTCATGACATCATTTAACATGTGAATGTTTTCTTCCTTAAAACAAGTTTTGAAACATGGCATTGTGACTGAAATCAAAACCAGATTTTGTAACTGAAAAATCACCTAATAGATGTACTTGCAAGAAAGCAACATTCACATTAGCTTGTCACTTTCCTCTTTAGTTGCCGAAATCAAGTAATATTTATTGAGCACCTAAATCATAAATTGCTAATAAGTGTGAGCATGGA
The DNA here is from genome assembly GCA_004027655.1 of Graphiurus murinus. NCBI lineage: Eukaryota > Metazoa > Chordata > Mammalia > Rodentia > Gliridae > Graphiurus > Graphiurus murinus. The sequence goes on along the minus strand of PVLC010020535.1, from coordinate 8,447 downwards.
AGAAACATGTAAAGTAGCATGAACCTAATTTTAGGTTCAATTGTTGTTTTATTCTTTTATTTTGAAACCGAGTCTCACTAAGTTGTGGAATGCCTCACTAGGTAGCTGAGGCTGGCCGCAAACCCGGATCCTCCGGTCTCAGCCTCCCGAATGCTGGGATTACAAGTGTGCGCCACCACGCCTGGCTTCAATTGTTGTTTTAATACAAAAAAAAATCTATTAACTGTTTAGTACAATATTTATAAAATCTTGGGCTGCAGTCTAAAAAGAAAACAAAAATATGCAGGCTCTGATCCTAAGAAGTTTCTAAGCTAGGGAATCCTCTGCTACCTATAATAAAAGAAGTAAATCTAGAAGAATTAGTGGAGCCTAGACCAGAACTGTCCACTAGAAATATAATGTGGACAATTAATCTGAGCTCCAGATATGACTTTAAATTTACTAAGTGCTACATGAAAAGTCAAAAGAAACACAGGAAATACATTTTGATGTTTTCTTTAAGTCAAGAGATCAAAGATATTATCATTTGAGAATGAGATAAATAATAAAATTATTGATATATTTTACATCATTTTTTATACCAAATCTTAGGTCTTCCAAATCTAGACTTGTCATATTTTACACATTCAGTCATGTGGCCAGTCTCTGCTGTATTGAGCAGCACAAACCCAAACCTCCATTATTCACAGCTCAGCTACAACTCTGGCCAGGAAAAAGTCATTTCTGATTTTATTTATATATATATATATATATATATATATATATATATATATATAATATATATATTTGTATAGGGGATTGAATCCAGGGGCATTCTACCTCTGAGTTACACCCTTAGCCTTTCTTATTTTTTTTAATTTTGAAACAGAATCTCACTAAGTTGCTAAGGCTGGCCTCAAACCTACCATCCTCCTGTCTCAGCCTCCTAAGTACTGGAATACAGGTGTGTATCACCATGCCCGGCTGTTAGGTAGTAATTTTAAGGAATCATTAGTAGTTTCCTAAATTATAAATAATTATATTACACTCATGGATTTAAATCTTTTCCTGTGCTCTAACTGCATAGTCAATAAAAAAACTATTAGCCAGGCGTGGTGGCACACTCTTGTAATCCCAGCATTTGGGAGGCTGAGACCAGAGGATCAGGTTCATGCCCAGCCTCAGCTGCTTAGTGAGGCACTCCACAACTTAGTGAGACCCTGTTTCAAAATAAAGAATAAAAAATAGGGCTGGGGGTATAGCTCGCAGGTAGAATGCCCCTGGGTTCCATCCCCAGTACTGCAAAAACAAAAAACAAACAAACAAAAAACCTATTATGTTATAATAGTTTGGCAGAAATTATTATTTATGAAATTTACTATAATCTAGTAATTTTTCCTTTCTCTGGGGTTATGGAAAGTGATTTGTTTATAATTTTTAGTCAAGGATGAGCATTGAATTTAACAAGTCACAATTTTCCAGTTTTCTTTCTAAATATATATCTATTACCTTAATTTTTATTTTAATCTAAAGTCCATGTTCACTATAATACACAGTTAAAACATAAACTCTAAAATTGTGTTTCTTCTAATCATTATTGAAAAATTGCCTATAACAGGATTGACAGCAAATTTATTGTTTTACCTACTCTTAAAGTAAATCTACAGGCAAAGGCAAAAACTAACAGATGATGAGCCATTATGATGAATGATATTAAAAAGCAGCGTATACTATCGATCAACTAAGTTTATCCCTTGGTTTCGAGTCTAAAACACAGGCAATTTTCAACTTTTATATCAGCTGTATTCCAAAAATGTATTTAAAAGTCAATTACTTCAAAATTTGAACATATTTTTCAGTTGAGGGAGCAATATATATTATATATATTTTTCACTAGATCTCAAAATCCTTTTGGGAGGGGCGGCTGTTGGGGATTGAAGCTAGGGCCTGGAAAATTCTAGACATGTTTCGCCATTGAGCTATATTTCAGTCCTATGTAATTCTTAAGTGTAATGGAACTTATCATCATGAATAAGAAAGTGTCACTTTGAAAATTGTAACAGAACTCTAAGCTGGACTGTTAGGTACCCATGTTTCCCTTTGATACAGCCCTGGCAGTCAGCCTAACTGCTCCAGCTCTTCCCTAAAGAACAATTCACCTTTTCCTGTCTTTAAGCCACTAGTTTGGGAAGAGGTTCTTGAAGGTAGGGACAAAATGAGAGCTAGGTGTCAAGAAGAGAGATGCTTCAAAGTTTCGAGTATGAAGAACGCATGGAAGGTCAAGAGATTCCTATTTTTTTAAAAAAAAATTTTTATTTTTGTGGTACTGGGGATTGAACTCAGGGGTATTCTACCTCCAAGCTATGCTCCCAGCCCTATTTTTTATTCTTTATTTTGAAACAGGGTCTCACTAAGTTGCGGAGTGCCTCACTAGGTAGCTGAGGCTGGCCACGAACCTGGATCCTCCGGTCTCAGCCTCCCAAATTCTGGGATTACAAGTGTGCGCCACCATGCCAGGCTAAGATTCCTATTAATAGACATCTCTGGGGACATGTCTCATTCTAAACCAAGCCCATAGCATCAAATTATTATTATTATTATTATTATTATTATTATTATTATTATTATTATTTGTTTTTGAGAACACGTTGCAGGGTCTCATATACTTCCCTGCCCATTTGTCATGACTTGTAATTCAGGCAATGATTTCCCTCCTTTTGTGGTCACTGAGGAATGAACTCATGATTTTCTTCCTGACTCTGAAGTTCTGAAGTGAAAATGTCATATTTAATATTTATTTTTTTAAATTATTCTTTATTTTGAAACAGGGTCTCACTAAATTGCGTAGGGCCTCATTGACAACTGAGGCTGGCTGTGAACCTGCAATCCTTCTGTCTCAGTCTCTCAAATACTGGGATTACAAGAGAGTAAGACCCCATGCCTGGATTTAATTTTTATCTCTCCTAGTCTCATTCAGTTTTTTTCCTTTATATTAGGGATAGCCAGGCAAGAGGACAACCTGTGACTCCTGTTTACCTGCAGCCACCACTGAACTTGAATATGCAGTCAATCTAGTTACAGATGAGGTCTCTAAGCCATGGATTGCAAACTAAAATGTCCATGGAGGCTGGGTGGCAGGTAGGTGGTACTTGCCAATTTTTGGCATGCAAGTCATTGATAACAGATCTGAAATTTCAAAAGAAATCCTAAATATGGGTGATAATGTATATGAAAGAGAACGAGAGAGAGAGACAGAGAGTTCGATCTTGACTTGTAAATATCAAAAAATAATTAAAAATTTAAAGAATATTGTGTGAATTCAACAAAATAGAAGCTGGATATGGTGATATATGCCTATAATTGCTTATAATCCTAGTGCTTGGGAGGCTGAGGAAAGAGGATGACATCTTTCAGGCTGGCCTCTGCAACAACTTAGCCAGGCTCTCAGCAACTTAGTAAGACCCTGTTTCAAAAAAAAAAAAAAAAAAAAGGACTAGGGATGTAGTTTGAAGGCAGAAAGAACACTTTTGGGTTCAATCCCCAGGCCTAAAAAGATAAAACAGGTCTATGGGCTTAATGCCTCAGAGCCAGTTTTTAAAATTTTCTGTTATAAGCTCATACAAAGAAGAATTTGTACCCAAAGAATAGTCTGGATATTTTATTTATTTATTTATTTATTTATTTATTTATTTATTTATTTATTTATTTATTTATTGGTACTGGGAATTGAACCCTGGGACATTCTATATCTGAGCTAAACCCCCAATCCTATACTAATTTTTATTTAGAAACAAGGTATCACTAAGTTTCGGAGGGCCTCTCTAAGTTGCTGAGATTGGCTTAGAACCTGAGATCTTTCTGTTTCAGCTTCCCACGTACCGGAATTACAAGTATGCCCACCATGAAAATTGCTTGTTTCTGTGTTTTAGCTGGTTGGAATAGGGGGTTGGGGATGGTGGAGAGAGAATCCTGTAGGAGGTGCCTTGCTAGACTCTCATCAGCCTGGACTGTGGACACCCTGACCTCTCCCTCAGCAGAGAGGAGAAACAGTAACATGAGGAACATGATAAAATCTGGAAAGAAGAGAGACCCATAGTATATCCTGTGTAGCATCACAGGATAGATAGGTGTAGATTCTGATGCTACACAGGATATACTATGGGTCTTGTACAAGATTACATGCTTGGTTAATTTTTCCTTAACAGAAAAGAACAAATTTGCCCCAATTTAATTGCAAACTTGCTGTGTGAGAAAACTGAGCTAATTATTCCTCTTCAATTTCTCTACCTCAATGGAGAGGACTGGAGTAATACCAACTTTAGGGTTGTTTTGAGGAGAAAATTAAATAAAACATGGCCGTGCCTTTACCAAATTTTAAACTACTATAAAAATGTAAGGGTTAAAAATATTAGTAATGTGTCTCTGCATGTCTATTATATACCCAGAGGAACATTTTTGTCTCTTAAAACAGTGCTAATTTTCACATTGGGATTTTCAGGTTCAACATACTTCCTCCCAAATTTCCTGTCTCAGAAAATGATGCCACCAGCTTGCTGTGTTCAACACCCAAACATTGAATCTCAAAAACAGATTCTCATTCTATCCATTGTTTTTCTTTCTTTCTTTTTTTTTGGTACAGGGGATTGAACTCAGGGGCATTCTACCTCCGAGCTATACCCCCAACACTATTTTTTATTCTTTATTTTGAAACAGGGTCTCACTAAGTTGTGGAGGGCCTCACCAAGTAGCTGAGGCTGGCCTTGAATTCAGATCCTCCCATCTCAGCCTCCCAAAATGCTGGGATTACAAGTGTGCACCACCACACCCAGCTTCTATCCACTGTTTTTTTTTATCTCCACTGTTGAAAGGTTAGACTAAGACTTCATAAGATTACCAGCTTATTTTTCTTTTCTTGGTTCAATCTGTTCTGCATAGAGAAGGGAGAGTAGTGTTTAACAATGCAAAATCAACCATGTCACTCCTGTACACAAAGGCTTCTAGGAAATTTTTTTTTTTTTTGGTACTAGAGATTGAACCCAGTGACATTCTACCCCTGAGCTATACCCCAAGCCCTATTTTGTATACTTTATTTTGAAACGGGGTCTCACTAAGTTGTGGAGGACCTCCGTAAGTAGCTGAGGCTGGCCACGAACCTGCAATCCTCCTGGCTCAGCCTCCCAAGTACTGGGATTACAAGTGTGTGCCACCATACCTGGCTAACTTCACTCTTTGAGATGTACTAAAAGGTGCCCTTTAGCTCCAGGCCCACTTTCCTAACCTCATTGTATTTTCAACTTATATATTATAGCTCGTCTCTGTTATATGTCTTTTTGTAGGCTGTTTCCTTTCCCTGGAAGACCTCTCCTCCTTTTGAGCCTTCAGATACAAATTTAAATGTTACTTACAGAAACACACAATATAAGTTTCCTGTACTGATTCTTTTTGGAGAAAACTGTGTAGCTCCTCATTAGAATCTGGTGGGAGATGTAATTTTCTAATCATTTTAGAAGCTGATCCAGACTACTCAGTCGCTTCAATCTCAGCTTTTACAAAGTCAGGAGATATTCAAGTGGTAATGTGATCAGTCAGGGTTTGGAAACACTACGGGCCTAAGTGAGGCTTATGGCTTGCGAAATGGCTTGAGTTTAGGGCAGGACCAGCAGCTACACACTTAGATTCTATCACACTGACTTTTCTTTTCCACTGGTCTCCTTAGAGCTACAACTACAAACGAAGAAACATGGCAATGAGCCACAGGACCTCACAGATCTGGTTTTAAACCTAGTCTCTTGCTTATTAGTTTTATGCTTTTAGGCAAATGATTTAATCTCAGTTTCCTTAGTTTTAAATAAATACAAGATCTATCCCAGAAGGACATGTGTATTAAAACTTTTCTTCACTAATAGTCCCTGTTCTCTTCAATCTAGAGAAAATCTCTGCTCCATATCTTCCCCTGTGGCTTGGAGGAAGTGAACCAGCCCTCAGCAACTTGGGTCAGCCTGGGACACTGACCTGGCCCAAAAGACTCTCAATACTTATGGCCACAGTCATCGGTTCAGAAGAGACCATGCGGCCTGATTAGAAGCAATTCTAAGACTTTCATGAGAGCTTTTGAAGAAAAAAGCTTTTCTTAGGGTTATTAGTCTTGTAGGATGTTGTCCTAGTGAGAGTGGTGGCTGCTTTTGTGTCTTGTGGGACAGTCAGTCTAGAAATGAAGCTAGCCTAGGTAAAAGCAGAGCCCCAGATGGAAATGGACTGTCCTGATGATATCATTTTCAGTACTGACTTTGATATTAAAACCAGATTCAGTCTACACAGTTTCTTTCTTTTCATCCCCCTAAAGTAGTTTCTATTGGTTTTAGTCACTTTCACTCAAAGTGTTTCTTAATAATATGAAAGGTACCCAACAAATGTCAGCCATAATTTTATTCACAAATATCACCACCTTGGGATTGTTTCTGAGATACTAAGAGGCAACAAAGAAGAAAGGGCTGTAAGAAAAGAGAAGCAGGTGGGGAGGAGAAAGATGAGGAAGTCAATTGCAGAGCTTTGGATGTAAGGGAGAGTCTGGGCAACGGCTTGTTCTAGAGGAGCTGATGACGTGCAAAGAACAACTGGAAATCTGAGACTGTTTATATGATGATTCATGGAATCTATGCCTTCAAACATCTACTTTTCTGATTTTCTATTAAATTACTTTCACAAGAAAAATCTTCCTAATCCAAATAAAGAATGAAACAAATAACCATCCAGCCCAATATGACAGTTGAAATTCCCAAAGTAATGATAGGCTAGGTATGAATCTGTAGCCCCTTGTGCAGGGTTTCTCAGGCAGCCCCAGTGTAGAGGGAGGACACAGCTTTTTAGGGCAGCTGGTAGAGGGCATAGCTTGTTTTTACATGAACGTTTTGGTTTTGATACTGGGAATTTTACCCATGGAGATTCTATCTCTGAGTTCCCCCCATACAGCCCTTTTTATTTTGAAACAGGATCTAACTAAGTTACTGAGGGTCTCACTAAGTTGCTGAGGCTGGCCCATGATTCTCCAGTCTCAGCCTCCCAAGTACTGGGATACAGACATGAACCTCCACACCTGGTTGAATAGCTCACTTCTGAACTGTCCATGAGACAATCAAGGACAAAGTAGTTTTTAAATGAAAACATTCCTACATTCCATAATTAACATCCTTTCTTGCTACAGATCTAAAATATCTCATTCTATTTCCAGTAAACTGCCACATTGTCAAAAGGATGTTTCTTCTTATGATACTAATGAGTCATCTGTAATTTTAGGGACATGAGAATAGAGAACTTTTCTGTGATAAAGAGTAGGTGAAGAATTTTAATGTATAGCCAAATGGTACATGAACTCAAGCTATAAAAGGGAAACTGTGAAAAAAAAATCTCATAAGGGATAAATAGGTATATTCACCATGTAAAATGTGCCAGGTTTTACAGCCAAATCAACAACAACAAAATAACACCCAACTTGGAATGATGCTCTGAAGACCACATTGTGTAGAGCAAATAGGATATGGAAAATTCCATGTCTATGTTATGATAACATTGTTGTTTCTTTTTCCTTAGTTCTTTCCTTGGACTTCTGAAGGTTTAAAACACCTGAGAGTCTATAAAGCTCCTAGTGCCTTCATGCATCAGGAAGGTTTTCAGACTGTTACTACAACATCCTCAGTTAGTGCTATATTACTGATCATGGTTTCAACTACTTTAACAATTTTAGTTGAATGTTTGAATATTATATAATTTGCACATTTGAAACTGGGACAAAGGATAAAAATATGTGGACATATGTCAGTGGAAAATACAGCATGAGCAGTGACATTTCTATAAGCTCAATGACATTGTCTTTGTAAAAAGATCATAGGGGACGACTATGTGTTATGTCACCGGTATGCACATAAATTGCTTGCATGTATGCTGTTCGTTGTACTTTAACCTAACACATAAAGAATGGATTCTGAAACTATTTTTGTAATCAGTTCTATTGTTTCAATGTTTGTCCTTCCTCCTAAATCTCATGTTGAAATTTAATTGTCCCTGTTGGAACATTAAGCAGTGATTAGGCTATGAGAGTCCCACCTTCATGGGTGGGATTGGTGCCATCATAAAGGACAATTTCAAGGCTGTTCTTGCTCTCTTTTGCCTTTACTGCCATCCACCTTGAGACAATGCAGCAAGAAGGCTTTCCTCAGGTGCCGGTCAATCTTTGGGTTTTCCAGCCTCCGGAACTGTGAGGCAATAAAGTTCTGTTCATTGTAAATTTCCCCATTGCTAGGTTTTAGCAGCATAAAAGGACTAAAACAGTCAGCTTTGCTTTACTTTTTTATATAGAGAAACTAAATGGTTAGCTGGGGGAGGTGGTGCACACCTATAATTCTAGTACTTAGGGGCCTGAGACAGGAGGATCACAGGTTCAAGGCCAGCCTCAGCAACTTTGTGAGACTCTC